>WEIT01011872.1:497745-531508 GCA_013389985.1 Dryoscopus gambensis
CACCCCGGGGCCGGGCGCGCACCGCCCGCAGCGCCGCCGCCATCTTAGGTGCGGGCAGGAGGTCAGGCGGATGCCGGCGGCGCCGCCATCTTGGAGTGAGGAGCGCGGCGGCCGCCATGTTTGTGCAGGGCAGGGCGGCACCTGTCAGTGTCGGTGCCCGGTGTCACAGGGAGCGGCCGCGCTCGGCAGCCGCATTAAAGAGCTTCTCATCGCACCCCCTGCCACGGGCAGGGACACCGGCCACTACGCCGGGTAGCTCCAAGCCCCATCCAGCCTGGCCTTGGACACCTCCCGGGATGAGGCAGCCACAGCTTCTCTGCGGAACCTGTGCCAGGCCCTCCCTGCCCTCACAGCGAAGAATTTCTTCAGTGTATGCAACCTGAGTAGTCCGAGGGCAAGCATCAAAAAAATCTGTCTACTGCAGATCTGGTTTATACAATAGTTCATTTTGGGGATAGACAGTGTTTTTGCACACCTACAGATTACAACACGCAAAAATGTAGTTCAAAAATAAATATCAAAATATAGTGGCATTAAAAGAGCTATACGTAGATAAACCATTGGAAAAATCAAGTGTAAAAGGAAACATGCAGAAACATTTCCTTTAAAGTTTTCACTTACTAGAGGGCTGTCTCCTACTTGTTCCAAGACTCCAGCCTGCTCAGACACATGACTGTAATTTAGATGATACTTTTACCAAACCCAGTATTTCCTAACATTTTATTAAGTAAACTTTTTCTTCGCAATCACAGACACCTTGTTTCGATGTGTGAAAACGGCCTTGTTTACATACGGTGAAAACAGCATTGTGAAAATGTAATTACTGGGTTATGGTTTCCTCTTTTGTTCACTGTTTGCAGCCTCAGTGAGCCCATCTGATACTGAGCATTATTTTCCTCTGTATTTTTCTAGTCATACTGTTTTTATCATCATCATCATCATCATCATCATCATCATCATCATCCAGTTCAGGGTTAACCGGCACTTCTGTCCCACGGACCTGGCTCCAGCAGCAGATTGCTGTTCCATGAATAGTTTGGGAAAGACTGAGTGGATGGCCTTAATTTAATTTCAGGCACACCCTTGCAATGCATTAGGGTAGATGCAGATGGACTGGAGCGATACAAGCAGAATTTCTAAAATCTGACTTTAATCACTTTGCTTGACAGACGTCATTTGCTGAAACCATGGGAAGTTCCTCAACGGCCGGCGCTGGGATGGTTCAGCTGCCCACCAGGATTTGTGGCTAT
The DNA here is from genome assembly GCA_013389985.1 of Dryoscopus gambensis. Classification (NCBI taxonomy): domain Eukaryota; kingdom Metazoa; phylum Chordata; class Aves; order Passeriformes; family Malaconotidae; genus Dryoscopus; species Dryoscopus gambensis. The sequence goes on from WEIT01011872.1 coordinate 498,996, forward strand.
TTGTTCAACCTCTTTGAGAAAAAATGCCTGACCACTGCGCAGGGATTGCAGGCATTAGTTACCAAGAAGAATAAATCAGTGAAGAAAGTCAGGATTGTCTATGAATAAGTGGATTTAACCACCTGTGAGGAAATTCTCACTTTGGTGGCTGGATGATGTAAAAAGAGGCTCAAAGAATACAAAGCTTGACAGTATCATAGAATCACAGATGGTTTGTGCTGTAAGAAACCTTAAAGATCATCCAGTTCCAACCCGTACCGTGGCAGGGACATCTTCCACTAAACAAGGTTCCTCCAGTCTTTTAAATGAAGCCATAAGCTCAAATCCCTGTAGAGTCAAATTAACCCCTTTCTCACACTGATTTTGCCATAGCTTATGCCATGACCTAACTTTTGGACTAAATTTGAAACATAAGATTCAAATGATTAGAAAACCTTCACCACAACAGTAAATATTCAAGACTTTTTAAATGGGAAGGAAAGGGGAGAGTTCTCACAGTAGCATTTGCTTGCACACTGTGGTGAAATTCATGCCCAGATTTGCTGCCACATCCACCAGACCGGTCCCTGCAGCTCAGTCCTGATGCATCCAACACTTTTCACCTGAAAGAGGTTTCAGTCTGAATGACACTTGAAGTACTTTAAGTCATCATGGTACCTTTTGCTAATCACCATCAGCATCTAATGGATTCATTTCTGGAAGCATTTTAACTCTTCTGGGTTCCTTAGAGGAGAGGATTCCTTTGGCCGCTCCAGCTGCCATCACCAGGCAGTTTTAGCTGACGACTGCCAATGGCTCTGTGCTCTACCCAGGCTCCCCCCAGCATCAATCTCCAGGATGACAAACCCCTTAACAACCTCTTCACTGCGAGACTAAACCACAAGTGGGAACATATTGCTCTCCTCTGAGGATTAGATTTCTTAGCCTGCTTTTATTCCGACAGTCTCGCTGTGAACGTCACATAATAAATGCCTGACCGTGACTCAGGTCACAGGAAAAACTGAGGGTGGCTGAACTGGTGTAGAGAAATCCGTGTGGCTGCTTTTGCTCAGTCAGAAACAGTCCTGAGGTCTGTGGTTTGCTCGGCCTTTCAGTGCCCCACACCCAGCGAAACACAGCAAAGGGGAACATCTTCGCTTTTGTCAGGTGTACTCGAAAGGTCGTGTGCCTGCGAGGTGGAATTGCTAATGATAATTTAGTAGGATAAGCTCACAGATAAGCTGAACCTGAGAGCAAGTGGGATCCCCAGGAAGCAGCCTCTCCAGCTCAGTCACACGGCTCATCCTGGCAGAGCAGATGTGCCGTTTGTGATACGCTCCGAGTGTTATCAAATCAAGGTCCCATTGAGCGAAGAAGTGAAAGGACTTGCAGAGCTGAGAAGGAACTCCTTGTGAAAATGCCTTGCCAGCAACCCTCTCTTTTTTAAATCAAAGGACTGCCAGCTCTCAGGCATCTGCTGGTTGCAGCTGTCACGGTGTCATCTGGAGGGAAAGGTGAGCCCTCGGTGACTCAACACCCGAACGTCAAGCGCTGACACTGCTCACGCTGCAGAAACATCAGATTTCTGCATCTATTTCACACTGTTGGTGGGGAAACAGAGAATTCAAGTCTCATTTAAGTCATCTTCTTCCTTAGAAGAAAAGGAGCAGAAAGAGGAGAAGAATCTCTTTTCTAAGGGCAAAATTATCAACTCTTTCTTATGTCTCAAAAACTGTAACTGGTGTTTTCTAGAATGTCAAAAGGCCTATCAGGATGTTCAGATCTCCGGTTTTATACTAAACATTGTTGCTGTATATTGTCCACATGACAGCATATTAATACAGTTTAGTAAATCAAATTTAAAGTCAAAATTAACCTGATACTTACAGCACAGGGATTTTAGGTAGGGTGCAGTGGGATATATTAAAATTGAAAGGGATCATTTATGGGGTTATTAGTCGCTCAGATGTTCCTCCACATTCCTTTAGGTCTAGTGTATCACAGAAGACACCGGACTTGTTCACATTCAATGGTAATAAAAGCAGCCAACAGACCTGAAAAGCTGCATCAACATTTTATCCTAAACAATTGCTCCAGGAAGGCTGAGCTAAAAACCCCAGGCAAGCTGTCAGTAGCTAATATTAGCCTACACGTACAGAAATTTTTTTAATTCAAGAGCAATTTCCGAAGACTGCAGAAAATGTTCTCTAGACTGCAGAGAAAACCCAACAGTTCATTTTTGTGCTGATACAGCTGCAACTGCTGTTTGCTAGATCCTATCTCAGCTTGGTCATTGCAATATCAAAGTATGATTTTGTAAACCTTTTAACTCTTGTGTAAAGCACATTATACATGCTAATGGCTTCATTTGACTAAGATGGCTTCGTCATTTTGCTGCAGCTGGGTGAAGGTACTATATATTGATATACCCTCATATGTTAAGGAACCCTTTAATGGAATACATTGCCTTGGAGTCTTTAGTCTTTATGAAAAAAGTCCTTATCACTGCCCAGAGAACTGTTTTGTGTGCAGTAATTATGTAATATTAATGAACAATATTACATACAACTATTTTCTAGCCCTATTCTTTGTATGGAATGTACTTTAGAATGACCTGACACTGCAAAAATGCCTCTAGCTTCCATGGCTCATGTAAAATACAATAAATACATAAATAATTTAGAAGAGGAAATAGGTAGTGTTACAAAGGCTGTGGTGTTCTTACTACTGCACTTCAAAATCCATCGATGTGACCTTTGCAAATGCGCTTTTCTATTTTCATTTAAGGATAACTCTTCCTCGAGCTGGACAAAAAAAGAAACCACACAGGCAGAGAGACTTAAATTTGAAAACTCACTTTGTAATCTTATTTCTGAAATTGTAGAAGGAAAGAAGCACCCAGGGGATGAGCCAGGACAGCGTGTCCAGGGACAACACCAGAGGCACCTGGAAAGCGATGGTCATCGGTGAATCCCATGGGAAGGAAGCTGTTTATCCCATGGAGACTTAGCTTCGCAATCTCTTGGGGTTTGGAAGTTTTTTTTCCCCACTTCTCAAATAAATAACTGCTTATTTAATTCTTCTTAATAAAGGAGGAGTGCGGGGCTGTGTCAGGGGCCAATTAGTCAGGGCTTGCAAAGTATGCTGGTGCCAAGTATAATTTTTACTGCAAGTCGGTGACACCTTCATTTTTCAAAGTAAGATTTCATAGCCTGCTCATTTACAAAGTGGGCTAGTGCCTTTGGGTATTTGGGAAGGGCAAAAAGACAAATTGAAAAGCATCAAATCATTTAATTTCAAAGTGCATTAAGCACACGCCTTCCAATTTTCTGACTAAAGTGTTCGTTGGCTTTTTCCAAAGAGGTTTATATTCAGGGCACAGAAATAGTTTGTGGATTTTAGATTCCTGAAATACTTAACAATGTTATTCAGGGGAAAAAACACAGGCTTCTTGTCCTAAAAAACCCAGATTCACGTGCAAAGTGTTAATGAACCCAAGTGACAGCTTAAGAATAAAAATAGCATAACCCTCCCTCCCCCACAAATGGTAGCTAATCAAACATTTTCTAGAACAGGATTTCTGACAAGTCTGGGATATAATAATTTTTTTAAAACCAAAAAGAACAATATTAGGAGTCCAGTTCAGAGAGACCAAAATGAGGTTGGTCATGTTTCCCACCTGGGAGCCGCAGTACCTCCAGCACCCGGATCTCCTGGCTCCTTTTGGAGCCTTGCTTGCTGGAATCTGTAGTCTCCAGGCTGCATCTCCATTATTAAACAGGAGAGCAGTGGTAATCTGCTCCATTTTAGGCAAATTAAGTGCAGCTCTTTGGCTCCTGGCACATTCCCAACGCGGCCCTGAGATGAGCATAATTCCACAAAATCCATAGGATCCGGAGCCCATGACTGCCCCTGTTCCCCCTTCCCGTGCCTTGCAGGTAATGGGAAGTCCTTTACTGGGCTCCTTGCAGGGGACAAAGATATTCTGGATGAATTTAACGAATATTGGGTTTCTGTGTGCTGAGGGAACCAGTTCAGGAGAGACTTCAGTTTTCCCTTTGAGTTCCCTACCTGATGGGTTTCATGTCCCATTTGTGCTGGCAAGGGAAGGGAGGGATGTTGCACATTCAGTGCTCCCCTCCTCGTGCCGTGCAGGGGGAGCAGGGTGTGTTTCCTCAGAATAGAATGAACTCGTGCTGTCCGATTTTTCCCCATGTTAGGAAACAGGTCCTGTCTCATTACTGGTGACAGCACATATTGGTAGGTCATAGAGCAAAGGGAGAGCCTTGCGTAGAACAGCTGGGGCCCAGAGCCAGAAATCTCATTAAAGTAAGCTGCTGCTATTTCCAGCCTGTAATAGAGCTTTGGAGCTTGATTATATTCAGTGAAAGCAGGTCATTACAAACACACTGCTTTTTGCATATTATCTAAATTGAAATAATAATATGTTCTCTCCTTTCATGTGCTATATTGATAAATCCCAACTTATGAATGAAACATGTTGATTAGTTAGTTAAAAATAATTAGTTCCATATTATGCCTCCAAGTTTAAGGCTTGATTAGTGCAAACAAATAACTTTTCTTGATAATAAGTCATTTACAGAGTATTCTCTTAAGTGGAGCACACAGGCATAAAAATAATCTGCAGCAGTAAATTGTGTTATTTGTTCTCTCTTTTCTCTGTGACTTCAAATATAACAGTACTTTTAGAACTTGAGAGACACAATATCTATATGCAGATTCTGATCTCAACAGCAACTGCTGCAGTGCCACTCTGGTGTTATTTGATGAAGGTGGCAGAGCACCAGATAAGAATGTGACCCATAAATGTTCTTTGATTCAGCCTTTTTGGCCACATAGCCCCAAAAGAAGAACAATTATTGCTTCCAGTGACTGAGAATATCACTCTGTTATTTAACTTGCATTTAAATATTCTGATATTTGCATCAGAAGTGAGCTAATGAGTGGGTTTCCTGCGCAGTGGAAGCTCTTTTGAAGGAAAACAAAACCCTGCATGAACAATTTTTTCTAGTCATCAGTTAACTGAAGCCAGCACTATTCAACAATGTCCATAAAGCTTAAACCCCATCCTGAATATGAACATTTTCCTGAACCAGGGTTTAGTACAATCATGAAGTCTTTTTGGTTTTGGCTCCCATACGGTTCTTCTCACAAGGACAAAAGATGTGTCCAAAACTGTTCACAGGAGACATCCCTAAAAGAAAGGCTATACCTTGATAGGATTATGGGATAAATACTGCAATAAAATTAGATAGCATCCTGGTAAAAAGCCTCGACTCTGTTGATACTGCTGTCTGTGCTGCTGCTCCCACCTACAGAGCCTCTCTGATGGAAAGTTATGGCTCTCAATTATCACTGTGAAAATCCAGCCCTATTTTGGGAGTGCTCATAACTTTGAGCAGTCATCGAGGTGTGGGAGTTTGACGGCGTTGTTGGAGAATAACAACCTTCATGTTGAGGCGCTGAGGCATGACGAGCATGCAGGAGGCAAATAATACACCTCTGTAGAGCAGTTTTGTAAAGCTCTTCCCGTCCTGCCTGACAGGAAAACTTGCAAAGCCTGGGAAGAGGACCTGACCTGTGCCAGGAAGGGAATTAACCCAACGGCAGCAGTTGTGGTCTCAGCAGATGACACTGAGACCACCAGTTTTCTGACCCTACAGAATCACCAGACCGCCATGAGGTGGAAAAGGCTGAATCTCTACTCTTTTGTGAAAGAACCGAGGTGACTTACTGGTTAAAAACTCCTCAATCTTCCCCAGTCCTCTCAGAGGGCACTTACTGAGAAATGGTAATGGTTTACAGTCTCAAAGTGCTTTTAGAGCACTCAGTGTCAGAAAAAATGGCATTAACCCACTCCCTTCCCCATATTCTGGACCTGTTTCTCAATGCTAATCAGGAGTAATTTCACTGAAGTGAAGGGAGTTACACAAGACCTGTGTGAAAGTGGAATAACATCCATGTATCATACATTTAAGATTCCTGGCAAAATATGCTCTATTTACTTGAGGAAATTAAAACATTTCAGAGTCTGGATGATTTAAGGGCTATGTTCTTACTTCCTAGAAATTAGAACAGTACCTCATGTAATCAATAAATGTATAAAATTGTGTGAAATGCAAGCATTGCAGAGGTCAGGAGTGGAAGAAACACAGCTGAAATCACTTTACGTGACATACTGGAAAAGCAACATTATTTTTACCAACAGCACAAGGAAGCCATTGCAAAAGGCAAGAAAAACTGATTGAATGGTATGGCAAAGAGCATTTGTTTGATAAAGTCAATTTTGCCTCTTCCGTGGCAAGTAAAACACAAAATTAGACTGTTCGGGGAAGCACTGTGGTTCCAACCTCCTTTGAACGTTAAGAAGTTTGGGGAAAAAAGCCCTTGAGTTGGGCCCATCTGTGTGGGAAACACCACACTGCATTCACACCACACACACCAGCACCGAGTTATTTTCACATCAGATCACAAGCACCAGGCAGGGTGGGCTGTATTCTCTCCTCCGTGGTCTGGAATAGAAATTACTCAGTTACACGTGGAGCCTTTCCAGTGTCTTCCACAAGAAGCAGCTCCATTAAGACTGACAAAAGTGCTGATTCTGCAAAAGAATGCTGCAGATCCTCCAGGAGAGCTGTAGGACAGAAACGGGCTCTTAAGCGTGGAGAGAGTCACTCAGCTCCCACCCTCGAACTTGAAAGAGCTGCTTGAGGAGGTTTTGTAGAGTCACAGAATATCCTGAGCTGGAAGGGACTCAAAAGGATCATCCAGCCCAGCTCCTGGCCCTGCACAGACCCCCCAACAACCCCACCCTGGGCATCCCTGGCAGCGCTGTCCAAACGCCCCTGGAGCTCTGGCAGCCTCGGGGCCGTGCCCATTCCCTGGGGAGCCTGGGCAGTGCCAGCACCCTCTGGGGGAAGAACCTTTCCTGAGATCCAACCTGACCCTCCCTGGCACAGCTCCAGCCATTCTCTGGATCCTGTCACTGTCACAGGGAGCAGAGATCGGAGCTGCCCCTGCACTGCTCCTGGGGAGGAGGTTGCAGGTTTGATGAAACTTGGAGGTAAACAAGAAATTGAAGAAGGAGATATCGTGGACTTTGAAAGCACAAATAAGCTGCACATAGTTTTCTGACTCGTAATAACTCACAGATCGCTATATCAGCTCCTGGTATCACTTCTGCTGCAGGAGTGAAGGAAGCTGCTGGGAAGAGGAACAAACCCTCCTCTGTGCTGCCCCTTCCCCCTGTGTTACAATACACCAAGGCCTGTGGTGTTTGGCCAGAGAATGGTGAAACCCAGGAGTGACTTTGGACAACGCTTGCTGGTGATCCTGAGTCACTGGCTCATGTTAAAGTCAGACCTGCAGTCAGATGTGGGGTGTGCAACAGCGACTTTGCCATCAGTGCTTTATGCCTGAATTTTGCATCACAAATGCTTGTAAAGGCATTAAAAGACATTTCTGTGAACGTCCAGTGGGGGGAATCGACCCCTGCAGAGCCAGCCTCGGTTTTGAATGGGTTGGCTCTTTTGGCTTGTCACATCTTCCCAATCTCCAAACCTTGGTATTGTAACATGGTGTGCCGTAAATATCGGTAATGGAACGGATTACGTCAGCCACCCTCGTGTTGCCAACCTCAATATTAAACTCTGCAGCAGCGAGGAGCCCTGCCCAGAGGACTATGACAACTATTCAGCTCCATTTATATTAGAATACAAAGTACAGAATAAACCCACAGCATTTCTGGCAACTGATACTACGTGTCAGATAAGAATGGCACAGGGGAGAACAATGCCAGAGCACTGAAGTTCCTTCTTAGATTAAGAGCTGAGGACACTCGATACGTGCCCTTCCAGAATGTGCTGTAGGTCAGTCATTTTTCAGTTTGATTTTTCAAATAGTAAACCCCCACTACCTAAGCAAAAGCAAACCATAGTTTCCTATTTCTACACCCACTGACTCTGTTAAGGGTGTGTTGGCTGCAACAAGGGAGAGAGAGAGATCTGCTTGGATTTTAATGTATTTTCACCGCATTTCAGATACTCAAAAGACACTGGTTAAAGTGCTTAAAACTATGTTCGACATTTCCTGGCAGTTTCTCTTTGCTCGGTCAGCTGCACATTGACTGTACTGGCCTCACTGCAATTTCAAGTTTGCTTGAGGTTGTTTGGGCCAAATAAAATCCCATTCCTATGAGATAAGCCAACATTTATTTCAAGGGAATTTGACCAGAACTATTGTCCCCGTGTTAGACTGTTCATCAGAACTTTTTCTTTTCCAACCCTCACCGTGAATATTCTTAGGAGAGACTGCTCAAAGATTTAGGTAACAAGTGTGAAATAATTAGACTCAGTGGAACACAGGTTCTAAAGAGTGGAAGGCATGATTCAGCATTTCATGCTTTCAGCATTAATGATTTGTTGTTTATTTTTTGCAGATCTTCAAGGGAAAAACTGGACTGACTTCTCTGCATGGGACTTAGAGATCCTGTAAGTGGAAAGATAAAGGAGTTGGCAAGAACTTGCTGTATCCACCATGCTGCTCTCTGACTGCTGCTGGCCCCACAGAGATGGCTTCATTCCATCAGTATTTGCTGCATATAAATTGCAAACAGCTCGTTGAGATGCTCTGAGTAAAGATGCAACAAAACCCCAGAAAATATGAATTCTCAAAAAATGGCGTTGTCTGCTGTAGGAATATGGAACCAGATCCCCGTGTCCTGTGCCTTTATTTCAGCAGAGGAGCTGGGCTATTGTTTCTATTTAAAATTGGTTGCCATGGTGGTTTCATCCGGGCTCTCGCCCTGATGAAAATTGTTTGCATCAGTGACACAGCAGCGCTGGCAACCCAATGCTTGCATCTACCTCCAACACAGCAGCAATTGTGGAACTGGAACCTGACACTTCACCTGTGCACCCCAAGCAGGTTCCTTAAACACCCAGGGACCCCTGGCTGTCAGAACTGAGGGGAGGTGGGAAACCAGCCACCACGCAGGTGGTTTGAGTGCCTGCAGCTCCTGAGGCTGCAGAGACCTCAGACAAAATGGAAATGTAAATGGAAACACTGAAGTGAAACCCCATGGCTGGGGGGATCTTTCCCCGGGTGTGACCCTGGTGTGCTGTTTGGATTTTGCAGGAGCACCTGCAATTTCAGGGAGGTTTCGGGTCTCATGTTTTGAAAGTGATGGGAAGCCCTGCCTGACATTCAGATCTGCTGATACGAGAGTGTCTCTCATTTTCTAATGAGCCTCAATCATTAGCCTCCTTATGTCACAGGCCACCAGTGATCCCTTTAATTGGGTGAATGGCGGCCACCAGGACACTCAGAAATATCTATGAACACTACAGGTTAAAAAAGGAACTCTTCGTGTGCATTGATTTCATTCAGGTGACAGTTCAACTTCTGGCCCAAACTAGAGGGTCCTCCAGAACTTCCCTCTGCTTCCCACTTGGTGCTGATTCTGGAGGGCAAATTCACGGGGACAAACCCAAGTCAGTCTGAGGTCTCAAAGAGACTTTTAGGCTTAAAGCTTTCTCTTTAATGAAAAAAAGTTCTTTTGGAATACTAAACCTCCTGCAAGGGACAGAGGGGGTTAATGCTCCTCCCTGCATTGTCTGTCAGCACTATACCCTGCACAAAACAGCAGCAGATTTACTAGCTGGGGTAGTGCTGGTTAAATTGATCTAGATCTGGAACATGAGTACCAGTCCCTTCTCTTCACCTTTATTGGGAAATCCTCCTTTCCCGCAGATGTGATAAGTGGGGGAGGAGGAACTCAAGAGCAGCTGTGAACAATGAACAAGGACCAAACGTTATCAGGGGGAAAGAGAACCTGGCAGTGCCAAGAGCACGGTGGCAGCTCGCGCTGTGCGGAGCAGAGTGCCCGGGGTGCCACCTCCATATTCCTCCCTAGTCTGCAAACGAACCAGCCTGGCAGTCTGTCTTTCCAGCACGGAGATTGTATTTCAGCTGATGTGCCTGCAGTGCTCACTCTGCTGAGCTGGAAGTGAAAGATCTGCTGAGGAAGAAATTACTAAAGGCCAGCAAGAGCCTCGCTGGCTTTTGGCGCTGTCGGTGCAGCCTTTATTGAGAGTGGAGCAGCTTTTCCAGGAACACACTCAGGAGAGACCAGGCTGTGTTAGCACCTCGCTGCCCCAGTCAGCTGTTCCAGGAAGGGCTGCTCTCCACAGAGACAAGGTTGTGCTGGTCCTTTATTCCAGAGCCTCGGGATGTCAGCGCTGAGGCAGTGCTCCATGTGATGCATGGCCTCCCACCCACAGCTCGCAGGCTTAAAAGCATCATAGGCTCAAAATAGGGACTGTTTTAGAAGGGACTGGCCTGTCTGCATCAGCCTGGAGCCCAGGGGGATCTTTGGAGGGAGAGCTGAGGGTCTTCCACAGTCCTGTGAACCTGCAGTGCTGACTTTTCCATTGGAAAGAGGAAAGCTGCAGGCCAGAGCTTCACCCCATCACTATCACCAGGACTTGGTGAGAGTCAGATCGGAGCACCTGGATACTTCAGCCAGGAGCTTTGTATAAAACTGAGCTTCCTGAAATCTCCCTGTTAACAGCTGACCCCCAAAGGATGGGAGAAGCCAGGAGACTTTGTGTTTGTACCACTCCTGCAGAAGGCATCTTTCTCTTGCACCCTTTAAATCAATACACCACTCTAAAAAAGGGCCAACCTGTAATAAGTGCAGAAAAATATCCGCAAATGAGAGGAAAATATCAGAGGTTGCACTTGGTTAGGCCTCTCCTACACGATAGAAGCTGAGAGCTGTCCTTTCCTGGCAGCAGTTTTTGTGGGACAGAATTTCACCCCTTACCATGGATCTTGTGGGTTACTCTGAAGGCATAAAGGGGGGAAGGAGCTGTGCTCTGCAAGGCTCTGCTACCCTGGCACGCTTTGGGTAAGGGCCTGGCCCTTTCTCAAGCTCAGCCTTATCATTAGACTGCAATTGGGAGAGGCAAGAGAGAGATTTCTGCAGTAAATATTGTATCAGGCAGTCTGGGCTGCTTCAAATGAGAGCAGCTCATAAGGAGCTACTAAATATAAAATCATCCTCGGGGCAGCTCCAGTTTAAGCCAGGGCATGTCAGCCCTCAGAGAAGCACAGAATCTCTGGGATGTAAATAAGAGAAAGCTTAAAATTGAAATGCTGCAAAATAAATGCAAGTTGTGCCATGCAAGGGGAGAGGACCAAAAAAACAACCATCAGGAGCATGAAATGTCCAGTATCTGCAGTCCTAGTTTGGAATTTTAAGTGTCTTCTGCCACAGTGTCATGCATTGCTGCCTTACACAAATCATCCTACATACCATGGTGGCTTGTCTACCTTGGAGGACCTTTCAGCTCATTCTAACCCTTCTCTCCCCTCTGCTTTCTCCAGACTGTTCCTTCCCCTGTGTTTGTACAGAACCCACAACGTATTGATGTCCTAAAAGCCTCTAGCAATAAGCAGAAATGCAATAATGAAATCATTGGCAGTAGAACTCAGTCTGCCATTGCTGCAGACTAAACTCCACCTCCTAAAAAAGGCAGAAGATGTTCTCTGTGGTTTTCCTGTTCTGTGGATGGGAGATCTGGACCCACTTTTACACTTTCTGTGGGTGAAATGTGGTCTGATGGAGGTGCAAGGGAAGCACATCCAAAAACCTCCCAAAACAGACACGGAATCTGCAGGGGTCAGGTTCCTGCTGGATATTATTGAACTAGTTCAGCGATCCAAAACTAGATCTGAACTTTGCTGCTCTGGCCTATATCTGAGGGAGATAAAAGCTGCTATCTATATCCTTGGGGCCATTTCTGAGCCGTACTGTGTTTCCAGGTTATGTTTCCAACAGCTGACTCTGCTGACTTTTTGTATCTGATTCATTCCTCCACTTTTAGCCACGATTTCAGAATACAGCTAATTCCACAACATACGGAAATCAACAATTATCAGTAAATTTAACAAGGTGACAGCAGGCTCCTACGAGCCAGACCATGCTGACAGGTTTGCAAATACCTTTGCTAAGCTTCAGGGGCAACACAATTTTCTATATTGGAGGCAGGTCCTCTCTTGAAGGGCACTTGCATCATCCTTGGGGTTGGTGTCCTGGTGCTTTTTGCCTGTACACTCTCTATGCCATAGGCATGTCTCAGAGATGTCTTACGAGTTCTCACCATACCTGGGCCAAGTGCAAGTAATTAATTTTCATTCTGACAATAATATTTTAATCACAGCATTAAAAGCAGCAGTTTAAAAGAAATTAAAGAAAGAAAGAAAGAAAGAAAGAAAGAAAGAAAGAACCCAACATATTCTACAGTGCAGTGCTAGTAAGGAAAAGTAGCTAAGTCCCAATCTGCTACATGCCAGCCCAATTTGACCTGTGGTTTTATCATCTCCTGCTGTATCGGTTTAGATCCATCAGACCTACTTTTGTGCACACATCTTCTAAATGGCTGTTTACTCCTGCAGCAGGCGCCTTTCAGTGTTTTATCCCTGGCACCCTATGAAAAACGAGCAAGGAAATGAAGCGGGACACATCTGACAAGCTGGAGTGAAGGGAGATTAGGTGAGCACCAAAACAGTAACTGGGAATTTAATCGGTCTTGGTATCAACTGTATTCAAGCATCTAAACATTTTTTACTGCCTTGACCCAATTGACTTGGACACAGTTCACCCAATAAATCTGTCGCAAAGTAATTCAAGTGTCCCCAGGTCATCTGCTGGCACCCAGAATAACAAACTGAGGGTTTGGGATCCTAATAAATGGTTCTCCGGGACAGGAAAGGTGTTACATTTGACCTGCTGGGCCAGTAAAAACCCACTTCTTGTGCAACCTTGACTTAATTCTGGCAGCTTTCCTGAGGCTTGTCCTACTACTGTAGGCTGCGGGCTGTGGGCTGAAATCCACCCAAGGCTCTGTAGATCTTCGAGCCAAACTCTTGCTCTCTGTGCAAAATGTGTCGCAAGAGTCATCCCTGCCGAGCCCCAGCAAGTGGCCTGGGAACTGCAGCGCTGGGTGTTGGCATGGGTGAGGGACTGTGGTGCCAGTGCTGAAAACAGGAACACCAGCCTGCAGAGGATGGAGCACTTGTTGCTGGGAGGCTTCAGAGCTGCTTCCTGAAGTTCTCCTCCAACGACACGTTGCTTCATTGGGATTTTTAAGCAACTTTGGGAGATAAATACAGCTGGATCAAAATCACCATAAAAGGGAATCAGATTGGTGACCTTCCATTTCCTGAGAGTAGGATGTTGTGGGCACAAAACAACTGTTTGAATCTGTCTCTGAAAGATTCAAGAATGGAAAACAGGGGGTTTGGCACTATTTATTTGCACTAAGATTGGAGCTGAGTTTCTCAGTCCAGAATATGCGGAGCACACACATGCAATATACACTTCTGTCATCAGTAAAGCCATGGGTGTACAGAAATGTGTTTACAGAGTATACAAACAAACCTCCTTTTGCATTCAGGTGTGTGGTTTAGCTCTCAGAACACTCCCAAGAGAGCCAAGCACAACCTAATCTTTCATAGTCCCTGGTCACCAAAAACAAACCATCGATTTCCACTTTTGAATGTCTATGTCACAACTCAGATTGTTTGTCAATATGTTACCCTTTTTTCTAATTGGAGTTCCTCAGAAAGTCCCTTTCTATCCTTCTGGTTGGGCAGTAGAACCTGAGGACATCTCTGTTTCACAGACAGATTAAAAATGGGTGAAAATAGATCCAGCAGATTGGTTTGCTCAGGACCTTTGCTGAAAGGAAGGCACAAACTTCTTTGCTGCAGTCCAAATCTGGGGGCTTTTACCCAAAGTTTGGGGGCTTTTACCCAAATAGTTTCTGTAGAGTCTTATGGGGGAGAAGGCACTGCCCTTTTTTTTTCTTAGAACTCAATTGTTTCCTTGTTGACAGTTTTTACAGCTAAGTTATGAAAGTTATGAGCGTGATGGCTGAAGGAGGGAAAATTGGATTGACTTTGGAGAAAGACGTAAAGCTAATAAAGCCAAGACACTCATGGCCAGAGAGATGTGAGAAAGGCCATAAAAGTATGCATACACACAAGTATTTAAATTATATCCCCCAAAGCAGAGTTATCACATGAAGTCCATGCTCTATAACTTTGCACAAAGTCCCTTACCCCTCTGAAGAGATGACATCTTGCCTAGAGTCCACCTAGTCTGAGAGCCACTTATTCAAAGTAGATTTTTTGGCCCTGTTGCCACAGTAAATCATTGGGATGAATGGAAAATGTGTTTAAATGTGGGAAACAGTGGTGAATCACCAAATCTGCTGCCTGGGTGGGATGGATCACCCCTCACATGGGATCTGCTCCTCCTGCCTCTGGCTGAGGCGCCGCTGATTCTCACTGAGAGTTCAATAGAACCACAACTTTTCCCGAGTACCTTCAAGAGTGATTTGTACATTTGATTCATGTTTCAGGAGTGGAAAAATCATTAAGCCCATTAAAGGAATACTATTGAAAGGCACAGTGCAGGGAGGGGGAAGCCCGATGGCTGCAGCTGGATTGGGGAGAGAGGGAGAAACCAGTGAGTTACCCTGCATAAAGCAGCACATTTTTAGTGTGGCTGAAGCATCTGCCTGTGACAGAGATGCTCTCACTGAGGACAGAGAGAAACGTTCATCAACAGCAACAAAAGACCTTGGAGCATCCCTCCCCGGCCCTTTATTTCCTGAGAGTGTAAGCCATGAATGATGAGAGCGCCGAGGGTTAAAGTAAAAGTAAAAAATCACTCTCCAGGAAAACACACAAGAAAAGGGCAGCTAAATCTCTGACAGATGAGAACGCTCTCAGGGTGCCAGCAACAGGAGTTCTGATTTACACTATCTGGAGGGAGAGATAAGGACTCCACAGTACAGCAGCATCTAATAAATGATGCCTGCAGCACAATAACGAGAGCGAGCTCTTCATTTTATTTATTTATTTCGCAGTTAATTTAGTGCTCCTGAAAGCCAGGGCTTTTTTTATACCTCTGGTCACTGACAGTACAGCCAAGTCCTCCCTCACTCACAGCTCTGTCAAAAGACACTTTATAAATAACTGGAGATGAGGTTCTTCCCCCCTGACCTGTGGGATCCAGCACTTGAAAAGAAAGATGAGCAGCCCTGGCAGCCACAGCACAGCCCTGCCCTGCAGGGTCTCACACAGCCCTGCCTGGCTCAGACCTGGCTTCAAAGCAATGCGGGATGGATGTGGGGAGCACCTGATGCACAGAACCAGCAGCTCCTGTTCTCAAACTGACCCCATTTCCACTTCTGGGGTCTGCTACAAGGGTTTGAAATGAAGGCTTGAGACAAGAAGATCAGATAAAAGTTGAAGTATAAAATAACAACTCATCCATTCTCACCTCACACTCTCCCAGTGGGAAAAAAAACCACCTGCTAATTTGGGGGACAAGTTAAAAATCAGCCAAACACCTGATTTAGAGCCATTTCCCCTGCTTTGCAGGGAGGATTGCTGCATGGCAATGGTTTCAGTGCACTTGTTCAGAGCAAGAGCTGTTGCAAACACCTACTTTGTTTTTGCTGCTGCTTCCATGTTCCTCATTCCCTGCAGTCCGTCCCTGGCTCATTAGTCATGTTGGGGCAATGATAAGGTGGAGAATGATTACATAGTTGGCTCAGACTTTTCCCTTCCCAGTACAGAGTGTGCTTGGATCCCTCCTGGGTGGAGACTGACCTGAATGCCTTCTCTAAACCATGCACATGCAAGCCTGTAGTGTAATGATTTCCACTTTGGTTATGTACCTGTTCCTGTTCCCATTCCCAGGGCCCAGCTTTCCAAACAGGATGGTCCTGATTCAGGTGCTGTTGTTGGCTTTGCTGATTTGAGCAAAAAAGCTGCAGATCCACGTTGAAACAACTCAGCCTTTCTCAGCTGTCTTTAGAAAAAGCTTTATTCTGTGCATTCCTCACCTGGTATTGCGTGCAGTGAGTTCGTGAGTGTGTTGTGACAGTCCCCTGAGGAGTATTGCCTCTGGGGATAACTTTCTGAGCTACTCACAAAGTGTTTCGTGAGTGACTGCGTTAGGAGATGCTCAGTGGGGCAGTTCTGGGTTTGTCTCTGTCTTTTATTAGGACGGGGTGGGTTTTACCCACCTCAATACAGGTAACTCCTACCCTGAGACAGGCCAGGGCTCACTTCACTGGGTAACAGTCACAGCACAGCACAGCTGTCCTCAGAGGCCAAGGATCCAAGGATGTGCTCAATCTTTCCCTCCAAACCTCCTCTCCTCGTGTGCTTTTATTCTGCAGAAGGCACTAATGTCCCTTCTGCACCAGTCCGAGCCTCGGCTTCCTCCGTGCCTCAGTCTTTGGCTCACCATTACGTGGAAGCCGCGTCATTTCTCCTGCCATATGTTCAGTTTCAGCCTTTCCTCTATTCCCACGCTGCGAGGAGTAACCCAAGCACAAACTGCCTCGTGACTCGCCTGTAGCAAACTTCTCCTTTCTGCCACAACGCCACCGGAATTACCTGCTCAAAGCCACCCCGACCGCTCCTCCTGTTGCTCCACAGCCTCCCACTGCTGACGCCCTCACGCCCCGTGCATTTTGCATGCAGCGCTGATGGAAAAGCAGGTGGAAGACGCAGGGTGAGGAGAGGGGGTTGCAGAGGAAGCTTTGGGCAGTGAAACACAGATCTGCTGGCAGCAGGGGCTGGCTCAGCCCTGCCAAGGTACCACCGCTCCTGCCCCGAGCTCCTCCGCAGCCCTGAGCTCCACCTGCTCTGCCAGTTCCCAGCTCCCACAGCTGTCAAAACACTTCTGCCAGGGAAAGCAGCGCTCTCCCCCGCCTGCCTGTGGCCCTGCCCATGGAGCTTTCATGCCTTAGTCCTTGCCTGGAACCTCTCCTGCTGCTTTGCACCTCTGCTCTGCTGCTCTGCCCCATCCTGGCAAGGTCTGACCCACTCAGGTCTGTGTCCAGGGACTTCTGACACCTCTCTGTCATCTGTGGACACGGCAGTGCCAAAGAGAAGCAGGTGATCCACTCGGCCTGCTCTCCACCAGCTTGGTTTCTTTTTCATGTCAACTTCAGTGGCCCCAAAATGGTGTTGCCCAAACACCAGAGCAGGTCTGAGCCCTGCTGTGTTGGCAGACTAAGTGGTGAACCCACTTGCTACTGAGGCATCCATCCATTCCACTAAAATACATAAAAAACAAGGAACTAACGTATTCTAGGCATGAAATCAGTCATCATCAACTTATTTTGGTGTTAAGTCCCTTAGCGATAAAAGGAACCTTGGCAGAGATGTTTCAGAGCAGCTTTGGGATTTAGATTAATCTAATTTGGGGGTTTGGGCACCTACACATCTTAGGCTGCGCTGAAAATCCCAAGCTAAACTGATTTTTTATGTGGGAGAAGATGCTGCTTCCTGAAGCAAAGGGAACTGCTTGCCTTGAAGCCAGAATCCACAAAGTCAAAAAGGCTGGAGGGGACTGGAGAAGAAGGAGGGGAGGCCCATTCCCAGTGGAAAATGCTATTGATCCTTTGCCCTGACAGCACCAGGCAGTAATGCTGCAGCAAGAACTAACCTGCCCACCAAAGCAAAGCGCTCAGCAATTTGTAAAAATCCCCTCTAGAATGTAAAGAACAAGACCACAAATGCTATTTAAGGTTTGCAGGTTTCCTTGGGCAATGAAAGGAGCAGAAGCCTGATTAATCTCTGATTTGTTGCCCTGCAGGAGAACAAACACATCCCCTGTGCTCACACACGGCTCGCTGGCGTGGGGTTTGTCAGTGTGGAGGCAGAACGTGCAGAGAGAGGGGGAGAGGGAGGAAAACATTTCTCCTACGACGAGGAGCTTTCCCTCAGCTGAAGGCACAGCACAGTTCTCCCATCCTGGCTGGCACGGCCAGCCCCAGCAGGATGAGCTTGGGGGAACATCCTGACTCGGATGCATTTTGTGAGAGAAACGGATCACCTCTGATAAATAAAATAAAAACAAAACCCTGATAAAACTTCTTGTTTTCTTTTTCAGAGCTAGAACTCGCTAGGTGTGTTCTGAAATGCTGAAGAGGCAATTCCTGCTGTAGGATTTGGGATAGTAATGTACCAGATAGAGACTGAAATGAGAGTACCACCACTGCCTGCTCCCAGAAAACACCCTCTGGAGAATTATTGGAAACCATTTCCATCTGACAGGCTGGCCCGCAGCCCCTGCCCAGCCAGGACTGAGCTCTGGGGTAGCAGCTGGTGAGCACTGGGCAGCACAGGTGGGGAAAAGCCACAGGAAAGCGAGAATTCCTCAGATCTTTAATGGTGTGGCTTGAAATGGGTAGAGACACAGTGCTGGACATCTCCTGGCTTCTCAGGGAAGTGGCTCAAACCACTGAATATTGTTATTGTAATAAACAGTGCCTCGGGAATGAAGGAGGCTCCGTTGAGCTGTGGTGCATCGGCACTTCCCAACCAAAATGTGGCAAGGATGGATGAGAGGAGCGAGTGGGTACAGACAGATCAGGCAGGGGAGCATGAGAGTTTTCAGGTGGCTGACAATTCTGTAAACATGAATGAGTAATATTTGTTTGATATTTTAGACGTTATAAAGAGGCAGAAGCTTGGCACTGGGCAAAAAAATTGTTTCCTGCTGGACTTTGCAATAACCAAACTCCAGAACATTTTTTAATGAAGAGTCAGCCTGAATGAAAACAAGGATTTAGGATAAAAAAAAAAAAGTTTTGTTTGAAATGTCAAATGAAATGGTCTGGACACTTCTGTGCCTTTTTCAAAATTAAACCAAAATGGTGTTTTGGAAAATCTCATCCTTCCAAATTTTATTTTCTTGCAAGAGGGAACAACTGGGCTGGAGGCAAAGCATCTTATCCCAGTCCCTGCAAAGATGACAAGGAAACAAGCCTTGCTATCTGATGGCATGGCAGCTGCCAAACCACTGCTGAGGTTCTCAGTGCGCCGCTGGGCTGAGGAGGATTTTGAGGAAGAATATGGAAAGGGAGAGAGAAGCCTTGAAGGGACCATCCACCCCCCTGGCCTGTCACACATGGGCTGTGAGAGACCTGGCCAAGAGAAGCCCTTTTCTCCCTCCATTTGAAATAACCCCTGCATGAGCAGTGCTTTTGTCTATTATTCAAAATCATCTCACAAGCTTCTTACTTTTCACCCTCTAATTATTATTATCTGATACCCAAGTATCGGCTGGAATTCATTCCTGCTCTGTAATGTGCAAAATAAAACTGCTGGGGAGCTTTCCCTCTGTGAAAAACTCCCCATATAAAGTTTGTTCCTCAGCAAGCCTTTGCCTACGTGAGCTCAGTGTTTCCACCCGTGCAAGGACTACGTAGCTGTGTGGGAATGCCTGGAGAAGGCCTTTGAAGAGGGGCAGATCCGACTGGAATTTCAGTTCTAATTAATCGCTGTAGAAAATGTCACCGCTATTATTCACCCAGCTGTACTCTTATGTCATGTTTGCCTGAGACAAAGTTCTCCCATGCACTGCGATGAATCATAATATTTAAGATGAAGACGCAGCAGTGACATTCCGCAGCAGCTGGAGCTCGGGGTGAGCTCCACAGGGCTGGGTGTGCTTGAGTTTGACCCATTCCTGAGCTCCTTCCCTGCTCAGGGGCAGCCCCCACACCCCCTGCACAGGGATGGGCCTCTCTGCACCCCCTGCCCTGGCCGGGTCCGTGAGTCTGCCAGCTGCAGGAAGTGCTGGCAGGGCTGTAAATCACCTCTGCTTCCTGCTGATCTCCAGAGCTGACAGAGATCAGGCTGCTTCCAGCTGAAGAAGCTGAGCCGAGGTGGGAAGAGGTGCCTGGTATGTTATGATCCGCTTACGCTGCAATTAATGCTTTATTTTTTTAAAATTTATTTTTTTTAAATACCCCTTTGCAGAGCAGGTTCCTCTCTGCCCTCTCCTTTGAGTTAAACCTTCCACCACTCCCATGCCTGCCAACACGCACTGGTAAGGAGCACTGCAGAGAAATCTAATCAGAGAGGAGATCGACTCATTACCCTGAGAAGTAAACGTGTCTCTCAGACAAAGCAGCAGTTTTGTCTGAGTCATTGCAGCATCCCTGAGTGTATCCAAAACAATCAAAAGCTGGCTAAACCAGTCCATTTGTAGCAGAGCCATCACCTTCTTTCCTCCTGCAAAGTCCCAAGGAGAATCCACGCTCTGCTCGCCCTACTCCCGGCAAGAAAACCTTTGTTAATTAATAATTCAGAGAAATCCCGTACCCTGAGCATTCCTGTTTCCTCCTCGTTACAGGACTTTAAGAGAAGGGACATTTCTAAACCCTTGGCCCATCTGGTGAGGGGCTGGGAATGGTGTGATGGGTGGGGATGGGGATGAGCAGCCCGGACTCGAGCGTGCACAGCGGCGAACGCGAACAGGAGGAGCAACAGCGTTTCCATAGAAATGAGGAGCTGCCTGCGCAGACCTCGTCTGTCACAGCAGCATCCCTGCCACGGGGGCTGCCTCAGCCCTGGCCGGGCTGGGGGGGCCTTTGGGTGCGCAGGGGTTCAGCTGCTCGCTGCAGCTTCCCGGGGCCGCGTGGGAGAAGCGATACTGAGCTCCCATAACGCCCAGAGAAGTTTGGGGAAGGAGCAGAAGCGCTGGCTCGGGTGCCATCCAGGAAACAGGGCTTGGAGCTGCTTTCCCCCAGGAAGCTGGGGATGGAGGAGGCTGGGGACCAGCAGCTGAACACCTGAGCAGAGTGGGGCTGAGAGCTTTAAATTCCTCCCTTGGTACCACCGAATCATTTGCTGCAGGTGGAGGAGGGGAAGTGGTGCAGTGAATCGGGATCATGGAATGCTTTGGGTTGGGAGGGACCTTGAAGCTCATCCAGTTCCACCCTCCACCACGGGCAGGGACACCTCCCGCTACCCCAGGTGGCTCCAAGCCCTGTCCATCCCAGCCTTGAAGGTTTGCCTGTGGATTTGCCAGCCTGTGATGCAGTTGGGAACCTGTGCTGTCCCTAGGATGGGCTACGTCAATAATTCAGCCTCCTTTACACCAAGGTTTGGGGTGCACCGCCACCCTGGAGGTACAAACCCTTCCTCTTTGTTCCCCTAAGAGATCCTCACTTCGTAGGAGTAGAAGCCCAGCCAGAGTTTGCTAAGAGCCATCCCCAGGAGATTGCTGGGGTTCAGCTCCCGCAATTTTCCTGCAAGCCTTGTGGAATTTGGGATTTTTCATGAAGTCTAAACTGCTGGACTCTTCTCATTAACGGAGAGTCTTAGCTTTTGTTTTTTCCCTAGATGTCATGACTGCAAAGAAAAGCTTAAAAACACGACCCTTAGGCCTCATAAATCAGAAGTTAAATAATTTCTTTTCTAAACTCAGACCAAACGTTCCTATAAAAGAAAAAAAATTTAAAAAGAGAGAGAGGGAAGCTAAAGTTCATGATATTTTTTTAACCAGAAGGTTTTCATTTTTGCAGGAGAAGCTGGGGGCTGCAGAGCTAAGTGTTGGTGTTTCAACATTCAGAAAATATATATGTGTCACACACAAAAATAAACATAATACAGTCTACAGAACAGATATTTCAGGTCTGACCTTGCAAGGGTTTCTGACAGAAAATTTATTGTCAAGACATGGCCTCCCCTTGGCCTTTGTGAACACTGCCAGAGGAATGGGACATTCTTGGAGAGAGCAGAGGAGCTAAAATCACAAACATCCATGACGCAACCAGCACATACAAGCCTGTAAATAAACCCACCTGAATGCTAGGAGCTTTCAGTCAAGAAAAATTCTAGTTGACCACTGGCCAGCAAAGGGCTGTGGAAAACAGCCCTGCCTGACCCCCCAGCCTGTGGTGCCTCTCACACCACACAGGCAGGGACCAGGCTCCAGAACGTGGTTCTGGCCCTCTGGATGCTGCCCCAGTAAATGATCTTCCTTGATCAAGACTTAATCCAATAAGAAAGACACAATAAGAATGTAAATGTCAATTGTAGTTGAGAAATTTGACCTGCTGGTCATAGAAGCAGCTTAATTTAATTAGAGCTACTCATTGGAGTCAAACGGATGCTCGTTGTAGTGAGACTCGCAGGCAGCTGGGTGAGGGTAATGTGAAGGAGATGGAAAGAGGGATCTGACCCAAAAGTGAGAAGTTGCAGGGTCAGAGGCAGGACAGACACCTCTGTTTGCTATTCCTGCCTTCGGGGCCGAGCACAGCAGCAGGAACACCCCACGCTCAGGAAGCGTTTTCCATTGGAGCTTTGCTGGCACTGACTGAGGCTCAGGCCGGAATGGTTTGGATGGAAAAGCTGCAGCTCAGAGAGGTGATTTGGTCGCCCAGGGAGCCCTTGGAGCAGAACCCTCCTGACCTGGCACCTCTTTGCTCCAGCTGATGTGTGCTGGCTTTCGGAGGCAGCGTGGGAGCACAAGCACTCACAAATCAAATCCTCTCCTCTCCCAGTGCAAATTAAACTCAAGTTTTCCTGCTTTCAGCTCTGTGTGCAGAGTATTTGGGGTCGGTTGTGCACATTTCCTGCTGCCTTGAAGGTGTGGTTAACACCCCGTGAAGGGCTTGGAGCGTTTAAGCCTTGACACAGCCCTGGCAGACCAAGTATTTCAGTGTATAAAACCCCAAAACCAAGAGCGTGCACTCGAGGCCAAACTGATTTGGTCTTACACAATTGCCTAGAGGTACTCAAGCTTGGTCTCCATGCCAAAACCTTTAGTTTCTCTCAATCACTGAGACTTTTCAAAGTTTTAACTGTTCCTTGGCACGGCGAATCGGAGCGACTCTTGTAACACTCAGTTTCCAAGTGTTTATAAACAGCCCTTCAAAACCACCTGCAATTAAGCAAGCAAGTTTTCACACTTGCAGGTCCAGATCTCTGTTTTGCATTTTGATGTGGTCTCAACAAAACAGTCTCAGAAAACGTGAGTGCCAAAGACAAAGCAGAGTTTTGTCTCAGCCTGATGCTCAGCACTCAGGTCTGCACTCCTGGCTCAGATGCAGCTCCAGAAAGCAGGACGTCCAAATATACATTTAGGCAAGGGAGCCAGAGGAAAGCTGCTTTTTGATGCTAAAGGAAAAGGGTGAAAAAAGGATAAAAATGCTTATTTCAAAGCCAAGAAAATAATGGTAGCAGAGCACGGTAAGCAGTGAAAAACACGCCTGAGAAAGTTATGGGATTCCAAGACGTGGCTTCCACCCAAGAATCCTACAAGCATGGCACAAGCAAACCCAGATAAAGACATTTTTAAACAGCCCCTCTAAACAAAAATTAACAGAAGGAGCTGAACTAGAAAACGTTCACATGTAATTCCAGAGCAGATGGACTCTAAGTCTCTGAAACAGAAGGTCTCACCCACAGAAGTTTCTACCCTTCCTGGGAGTACGAGCAACAACAAAAGCAGCGTTTGCAGATCTGGATGTGCTCACGTTCTCTTGCCTCCGTGAGGCTGAGAGCCTCAGCACTCAGATGTGGAGGTTTAACCCCTTGGGCTGAGCGCTGCCAGGCTGCCAGGCCTGTGCCTGTGGCACAGTGTCACTTCAACCTGCCTGTGACTCAGGTTTAAGGTGTTCTGTAGGACCAGTGCCCAAGGAGGGACCCTGCCCTGACCAGGATGGGGGACAGAGGGACTCTGCCAACTGAATTTAAATCATCGTGGCATATAAAGCTGCAAACCAGGGGTTTAGATCCAATATTCACTGGTATCTGGAGCTGAAATGCCACTTTAAACCACCTCTTCCATTCAGAGAGAGCTGGACCATCCCTGTGCAGCCCAGTTTGGGGAGGCACAGGTTGGGAGGCAGGCACAGCCAGGTTCTGAACACTGTTGTGCAATAATGGTGCTCTGGGGCTCTTGTGCAAAGCAGAAAGAAAACTTGTTTTTTCATTCAAGAAGGCTCCCCACTGACAGGATTCTGTTGACCCTGAGAGCAACCTCGTGAAGTGAAAACTTAGAGGTGATATAAGCTGGTGTTATGCATCTTACCAGGAGGACAGATGGGATGTGAAACATCCAAACTTGTCTGGGAAGCTGCCTGGATTTTTATCTTGCCATATAATTTAACTGCAAGAGATTAGGTAACGTGCAGGCCTTCTGCCTGTGCTTTGGGAACCCCAAAATCCTGCATGAATCCAGTGAGCTCTGGGCATCTCAACCTTTTAACCGACCGAGTTCTGAACAGGTGAATGAAACATCAGTGCCAAGGGGCTCCCTGGGGTGTCAACAGGCAGGACCCTCACTGGGGTAGGAACGTCTGGATTCCTGAAGGATGGAGAAGCTGGATTTGGGCATTGCACGGAGAGCAGTGGCGCTGCTGGAACTGGCAGATACACATCTACTGAACTGGTTCTTCCAGCGCAGCCTGAGTGCCCGGACAGCTGGCATTTTTGTGTGGAGCAACACGTCCCTGAGTGACAAGGAGTGGCTGGATGAATCAAACACGGCAGCAGGAGCAATAATTTAGGAGTCCATTTAACAGGCGATGGCTTTCAGGGCTGTAAATACCTCTGAAAGCTTCTGGTCACGGGGCCGAAAAGCCTCGGTCGGGCTGGGCCAGGCACTGCAGCAGCTCTGCTGCCCCAAAAGGGCTGCAGGAGGCACACGAGGCTGAGCACCCCACAGTCACATCTGGGAGCCTCACCCGGGTCACCCCTGTGAGCTCTGCACACCTCAGACCCAGTGGTCAGATTAGAGAAAGGCCGTGCGGGAAGGGAAACGCATCTTCCAATATTCGGGATACTCCCGAGGAGAAGTGATTGTCAAAAGAAATAATTTTCATGGTTTGGGTTGGAAGGGACCTTTAAGATCATCAAGTTCCATCCCCTGCCGTGGGCAGGGACACCTTCCACTGTCCCAGGCTGCTCCAAGCCACATCCAGCCTGGCCTTGGACACTGCCAGGGATGGGACAGCCACAGCTGCTCTGGGCACCCTCTGCCAGGGCCTCACCACCCTCACAGGGAACAATTCCCTCCCAATATCCCATCTAAACCTGCTCTCTGTCAGTTTGAAGCCATTTCATAATTACACACCTCAGCATGGGCTGTTGGACTCTCCTGGGAGCCTCACCCACCCTGCCTGTCCCCGGGGACGCTGGAGGCACCTTCCCACTGCCTCCCCGCCCCTCGGGCATTCCCAGTGCCAGCCCTCATCAACATCCACCTGCAGGAATCAGGGATCCACCCACGGAAATCAGGGATTCACTGCTGGGAAGCTGAGCACGACTGCTCTAGCTCCGCACAGTAGGCCTGGCTAGAACACGGCAAGAATTCTCCCCTGCAGGGACTTTTAAGCCACTGCCAAAGATTTCCCAGGCTCCCGGTGCCAGTAATAAATAAATAAATAAACAGGGGGGGAGATGCAAATGGAGAGGACACGTAAAACTGCCAAACCAAATTCAGGACGCAAAAGAAAAAAGGAGGAAGGAAAAAAAAAAGGGGGCATTGAGAAGAGCACAGTCTAGCCAGTAACACTTCCCAGTGCCATCCATAGCTGAGCCCAGAACAGTAATTCCTTGTTTGCAGGCTCCTCTGTTAGAAGCGCAATGTGATTGCAACTGAAGTACATTGATTAACCCAAAATAACTTTCCCTCAATTTGCTGGCTGCTCAGGAATACTCAGGAGAGCTGCTTTTGTTCTGAACTAGTCACTCAGGAGCTCTGGCTCCAGTCCTTGTGCATCTATTGAAACTGAGTGAACCAGAAAAACGCCAGGAACTGCACAAGGACACATAGTACAGTTTAATTAGTTTAGAGAGAGGAATTTATTTTTTTTCCAAGCATCACTTGGGCAAATTGTTGTTGTTGTCGCCGTCCTTTTTTCTTCTCTCTTTTTTTTTTTTTCTTTTCCATGGTCTTGTTAAAATAATTTCATGGTTGCAGTTTTTGTTCCTGTGCTTAGCAAAGCAAACTGTAGCAGTCAGAGCTGGTGGAGGCCTGAGGGGGAGGGCTGGGACAGGCTCTCTCTTCCTACCAAAAAAAAAAAAAATTAAAAAGTAGTGCAGCATTTTATCACGCTGCTCGCAAAATGATGCTTTTAAAGGGCAGAATTGTCAATGTCAGATGCGAGGCTGAGGTACCTATTAATAAACAGCCTCTGCAGAGGAAATTCTTTGCAGACTTTAATCAGGAATTTTCCATAGTAACGCCGTGTTCCTGCAGTTAGCTCGGTGACAGCGGTTTAAATTCCACCCGGTGGACTTTGCATTCGCCTTTGAAAATAGAAATAATACATGGGAGATCACAGGTGCTTCGTTCCCCGATTAACAAACGTTCCATGAGGGCTTTTTGTTCCCCCGCTTTCCTCCCTGTACGTATGTGTGAGCTGAAAGGGGGAGTTAATTTTAGAACGACTGAAAGATCTGGAACCAAATCCAGCCTAAAATTCAAGTTCATCCTCAGTGCTGTCATTATCAGAAGAGCAGATCCAAGAGATCCTTTCAAAAAACGATGGAAATCTCAGCAGTCACTTCTGTAAGTGCCACAATATCACGTGTCAAATCTTGCAGGAGTGGCTGTTGCCATGAAGTTCTGGCCACATCCAGACAAGGAAATAAGCAGCTTCTGCTTTGGGATTGAAGTGAGAAAATCACATCTCAAGACTCTGCAGAAAATGTCTCCCTTTGACCCCAGCTCCAACAGCTGCAGGGTTTTCTGCAGCTCCAGTTCAACCCTTCAGCCACTGCAGCACTGTTCAGCTCACCGAGAGAGCTGCAGGTGGGAGAGCCCTGTGCACAAAACTGCCTGGGAAAACCTCTGCTGCCTCTCCTGCCACGTTCTCTTCATTCCCTGGGCACTTTCAGTTTCTTCAGGCCACTTTTCTGCATCTCTGTGAGTGCTTTCCTTTACCCACTCCTGAGCAAGGCTGGCCTTGTGTGGCCAAACCCTCCTTCCCTGGCTCTCTGAGATGGGAGATGAGATAGAGGAGGGATGGATGGATGGATGGATGGATGGATAGATAGATAGATAGATAGATAGATAGATAGATAAATAGACAATAAATAAATAGATAACCCTCCCTGGTTTCTGCATCCCACCAGGCGCTGCAGTCCCAGTTCATCATCCTGCAATTAGCAGGTGAAGCCTCCTCTGGCATTAACTGTCAGTCCCAATAATTACCTTCCCTGCCACCCACTGCAAGACTGAGTCCTAAAAAATCAGCACTCCAGTGCCTTAAATCCAGCCCCTAAGTTATCCACCTTATCCCAAAGGCATTTTGTTTGCCAGATAGGATCCCTGACTGCTTTCCTGGTAAGTTCTGTGTGTTATAAGCTATGCATGCTGCAGGATAAATAAAAGATTTAATAGCCTGTTACTCCAAGGATTGATGTCTTTCCACTTTACTCTGTTTTTTCAATTTCATAGACCGAAACCAGCTGCAGGAGATTTATACTTAGGCCACAGTTTGCTTGAGGCTAAAAGAAGACACCAAGGAGGTCTCACTGGCTGCTCAGCCTGCTCGTGTACTTTTCCCTGCATGTTACATCCACTTTTGAAGCACTGCCAAGGAGAAGAAACTGGGCTGGATGAACACCTGGCCCGGTCCAAACTGCACTCTGTTCTCAGGATTTTGCCCTCTGGCCTAGCAGCAAAAAGCTGGAAAGCCAACCAGTGTGGGCATCATGGAAATCTACCCAAAGTGCTGAAAAAAATTGACATCTGTAGGAAATGTTATAATAAATAATCCCAAATCGTGTGCCTTATTTCACATGACGGTATCAGTGCATTTGCAAACCTCGCTGGAAATAACAGCTATTGAGGCAAGCTAATGGAAGTGCAATGTGCTTCCCATGGCTTTTATTCCTTTTTCAGGGGTGAGGATTAACAAATTCAGCAGCAAACCCAGACCCCACGTTCAGCAAAATTTCCACGAGCAGCTTAAGGAGCGATTGATGCGTAATTTTCCAGATCTCAACAATAATAAGAACAGCAACAAACATGAAAGGGTGCAGCAGCATTTTTGTGGAGCAATGTTTGGTGGCTCAGTGTGCCATTGTGCCGATTGTTCCGCGGGTCTGCGGGGGGAGCCCGGGTTAATCAATGGAGCCCTTTGGAATCAAATGCAGGTATTTACTCGAACCCAGCACGCAGCCCAGTGTTTGTCCAGCTCCCCAGTCTGCCTGTGTCAGCTAATGCTGTGTTTGGAAGAGGTTTCTGACTCTGACAAAGAAATGGATAACCAGACATTTCCTCATCGTGCCATCTGAAAATCTGGGAGAGAGCGGCACCCGTGAATGAGAGGAGAGGCTCTGTGCAGTCAATAAAATGAGGCTGGCCTCTGGAGCCCAGCAAATAAACAAAGCTGTGATCCCAGGGCAGCCCTCAGGTTCTCAGCAGTGTAAAGAAGAGAAGACAGGCTGGTGATTTTCAGTGCTTGGCTCTAGGTCTGCTTTTCAGTCCTGGCGCCTGTGGGAACTGCACCAGACGAGGAGTTCAGGACAGGGACCACCTCTTAAAATAATGACTGTGAGACTCTCAAGGCTCTTCTCTTCACAAAGAGGGATGAATGTCTCCTCTCTCCAAGCACGCTGACGTGCCCGAGGTCGGATCCTGAGGGACAGAGGCGCAGTTACACAGCCATGCCCTGAGGAGATGCCTAACCCAGCGCCTTGGCTCAGCAGATCAGCTTCGTGTGACACACTGCACCAGTGCCCCGTGTCCCCTGCCCAGGGAGCCAGAGATAAAGCCCAGTCACAGTTCCTGACATCGATTAGCCCGGCATTACCATGTAATGATGGTTATTATTGCCTGGTGCCTGATAAGGACAGGATCCCGTTGCACTTGTGAGGCATTTTTGGACTCTGCTACATGCAGACGATTTGTAAAATGAATTAAAAACAAAAACAAAAATACCCCCGAGCATCCTTTACTCCTCCTAAGTGAAATCAAATTGGGGTGAAACCCTGCCTCATTCCAACAGTTGTCACTTGGTTTTTAAACTGTGCATTAAAGCAGCATTTCAGCAAGTTGGGGCAGTGATATGAACCCGGAATCAGCGGCTACGAAATCCTTTGTATTTGTACAGCCTCTGCCAAAAGTGCTTTATTAGCAGGTCACAAAGTCTCATAGGCTGGAATTTCTGCAGTAAATTGCATTCAGGCCAAGCTCACAAATCATTAGCCATGCAATCTTGTTTATCCTTCTAGGACTTGGAGTTTGTCCTCTTACAAAATCAAAGCAGCAAGGTTGAATGGTTCCAAGGGAAAAGCCTGATGATGGGTGAACAAGATTCTCTGAGGAGGGCTGAGGGGCTGGAGGGACTGTCACCGAGTGCAGACACGGCTGGGAGGCAGCACATGAATGGTCCTGTGCAGGCGAGAGCCTCCCGAGCAGCCAGAGAATCTCACCAGTGTTACTGGGGTTCATTCTGCAGCACTCTGGGGAACTTGCTGTGGACACCAGCAGCCCCTGAAAGAGGCTAACAGCAGTTTTGATTCTTCCACTGCTGCACGTGATGAGGACATGTACAAAAAGTTCCCTGGGAAATGACAGCACGCTCCGAGCTGGGGAGCTCTGCCTGGTGGGTGCAAGCACAGAGAACTGGTTTATGGGGATGGCGATTGCATCAGCAAAAGCTTCTTCATGAATATTATTTAAAAGACAAAGAGATATTATATATATATTTTTTTTTCCATGTGGTAAGTCACCAGACTTTGCTCTGCAGAGCTGAGGGGTGACCACAGCGTGCACAACTTCCCCATGACCTGACCCTGCAGCTCATGGGGTCTGCCCAGGGCCTGCTGGGGCTGTGGTGCTGCTTAGAGCAGCCCAAGTGCAGGATCCACACAATGAGGAGTCTTTAGAATCAGGCAAGATAGATTAGAAGAGCTGAGGAGAAAAGGATAAAGTCCCCAAAAAAACGCTTTTCCCTCCTGGAGGTCCCTGTGATGGGCAGTGGCCAGACAAACCTTCCTCAGGCCTGGGTCAAACTTAAAAAATGAAAGCTTTAGAGAAGCTTTTGCTCCTCCAAAGCATCTATCATTTACAATTATCAATTGCTTGATTGCCAGCTTTTTGGGGAAGTTGAAGGTACCACCTGGAGCACTGAATCCTCCACACCCTCCCCATACCCTCCACTTCACCCTCTCCAGCACAGGGCTTCACTTTGGCCACTTCTTCATACAGTGCCAAAGTCCAGCCTCTGGGCTTGTGGAGGCCCAGCGCAGCACAAAACACAACTCAAATAACCATCAAACCCCAATACTCCTCGAGCACGTGAGACAGAGCTGCACCAGCCACCCTGCTAAAGTCCAGTAACATTCTCCAGTTTAAAGCCCTGTTTGTAGCTGCTTTTCCTGTGAGCAGCATCGAGATTCTGGCAGCCCATCAGCCACCACAGATCATCAAAGCACCCAATTTGCAAACAATCAGAGGCTAAAATGTATTTGCTGCTATTCAGCAAGCTCTTCTGCCCATCAGCTGAATCTGGAAAGCACATTTGGCTCAGGAGGGAGCAACAAGGAGGACTACAGGTTGATTTGACGCATAGTTTTAGTCACAAAATTAATTTTTCCACTTCCAAGACAATGTTTTATAAGCTCAGGCTAACTTTGCAGAACCCAGAAAATCACCAAGGCGACGCTAAATGTCAAGACTGGCTAAAAGCAACCGAGGCACTGCAGCACTGCACACGTGAGCAGGGCTGTGCCACCCCTGCAGCCTGGGAGCAGGGAAAGCTTCACCTCGTGCCCAGGACTTGCACACAACACGCTCTGCCCTCAACAATAACTATCCAGGAATGGCACGGTGCTGCCCGTGGGTTCCCTACAGCGGGCAGAGGGTCAGCAGTGGAGTTCAGCTGCAGTGTGCAATCAGGAATCGGTTCCATCTCCTGTGAAAAGTCAACATTTTTCTTTCACTGGTTGTATGTTGGCATTCCCAGAGTAAGAAAAGCCTTTTGCTTCTTCTGGTTTGATAGAATATTGTTTATGTGAACACTGGCATTGCCTTCTCTGAGTGCCTGGGAAAGGCTTTGCATTTATATGAGCTCGTTCAGGAACTTATTTTGTGGTGCCCTCCGAGTTCAGAACACAAAATGCATGGTCTGATTTTACAGCATTTGTGCTAACATGACGGATTTTATTTAGTTTTTAATGGCGGACAGTACCCTTTGGATTCTGTCTGCTTGAGTGGCAAATACACAGGGAATGAGTGAAAGCCAGGAGCAGGGATTGTCATGCCTCCCTCATGGGTTCCCAGGTGTATTTTCAGCTTTGCTCTATTATGTTATATAAATACTCATTGAGGAAGGGGAGTTGCACATCACTTTTGAGGATCATTACTAAAAATGGATTAGATTTCCCTTTTCATTTTTCCCTTTTCGTTTTTCAAACCCATCTGCCTCTTGAAGGAGCCTGTGGAGGGGATAACCCTTTGCTGAGGGAAATTACAGTCAGAACCACTTTTAAAGGGCTGTCAAAAGTGATCAGGCCTCAATTCTGCTGCTTGATATAATCAGTCCAAGGGCTGGCATGGAGAGAGACAATCTCTGAATAAACAGTTGTGGGGGCAAGGCTGACATTTTGGCCCAGCAGCTCCAAAAAAACCCCTCCAACCTCTGGGCAGACTCCTCTGGCAAGGGTGTCGCAGCTCTCCTGCCTCCCACATGAGCCCAGCCCTGCACACCTCCCATCAATCCTGCCACGAGGATCTGCACCACGGAGCAGGAGCGAGCCCTGCACCCACACAAAATCATATTCTAATACCAGAAGAGAGGGAAAAAAATTAAAAAATCAATATCACAGGCCAGCTGGCGTTAGAGTGGATGGGAAAGCAGGAGCAATTGCCAGTTCTCTGATGCACTGCAGCACTGAATCGTGGCAGCCACTGCACAGCCTGGTTTTCTGCTCCAGAAAGAACAAGTAGCACCGAACACTGCAGGTGAAGACACTTTCTAACGCCTGTTTTCCAAGAAAGTTACTCTCTCTCAGGGATTTAAAACATGAAAGCATTGCAAGGATGCCCAGGGGTAAAAGCTCCAGTCAAAGGGAGATGGATTTACTGCTTCCACCCTGCCCCAGCTCCCTGGGAGCGATGGGAGCACCTCAGGCAGCAGAAGGGGCTGGGGCAGGATTGGGAAAGGCAGGGGGAAGAGACACCCAGGTGTGTGCAGGAGTCACAAACAGCAGCAGTGGGGCCTGGAGACAGAGCCAAAGGTTTCCACGAAATCCCGCAGGGACGCTCAGTGCTGGTGCTTGGCCGTGAGAGAGGGAACCTCCCCAGATCCCAGAGCTGCTGGAGTCACAGGCTCCAGCACAGCCGGGCAGGATCAGCCAAGTGATCTGTCACCGGCAGAAGGGCTGCAGCCACCCAGCTGGAGGAACAAGCGACGTGGGACTCCTGAAACTGGGGAGTTCCCGGACGCAGAGCAGTGGGACAGGCTGGGATGGACCCTACACAGGAAGGTCATTTCCAGACCAGGGCTAATTCAGCTTCGTGGCTTTGCTCTCACACACAGGGGGAAGGAGCGGAGCAGCAGGCAGGCCCCAGGTGGGCCCGAAGATGTGTGGTTGGCTCTGCCCACCCGGCACAGCCATCCCCATCCCCATCCCCATCCCCATCCCCATCCCCATCCCCATCC
>WEIT01011872.1:531709-563498 GCA_013389985.1 Dryoscopus gambensis
CCCATCCCCATTCCCATCCCCATCCCGCAGGGCCAGCGCCACACTGAGCCTCAGCTGCCAAGCCCCGCTGCCAGAGGCTATTCTGGGAGCTGGAACAAAAGAGAGTATCCTCTTGCCACCCAGCTAAAGCCCCCTGCAGTTGTTCAGGAAGGTTTCCCAGCTGAGGAAAGGTTATGTTGTCCGTGCACCTGCTGCCGTTCCCCCGAAACGTGGAAAGAATTTTTGGGGTGTCACCAGTGAGTTCTGTACCTGGCAGAGCCACCACACAGGAATTCAATCCTTAAGAAACAACTGAGCTTCACAGAGTGATCTGCACAACGACAGTGTCTGTGCCACCTACCCCAAACCTGCTGCTTTGTGTGGTTAAAGTGGATTTATTTTTAAATTATGGTTAAAATTCGGGTCTGTTTGGTGAAGATGAGTGAGGAAAGGGTCTGGGAACAGATACCGCAGTGCCTTTGGCTTGGCTCTGTGCTGAGTGTGGGTTTCTGGAAAAAAACCAGCCAGAAAGGCACCTCTTTCCTTGCACTTCCACGAATTCCACGTGCATTGGCAGCTCACCTCCAGCCTGGGAACAGCCAGCCAGGAGGGAAAACAAATTGGGCTGTTTTCTGCCCCCTCTGCCTTCAGAGGCTTTTGGGATTTCGGTTTTCAGACTTTTGCCCTGCCCTGCTGAGGTGCAGCAGCTTTGTGTGGTGAAAGGTGGGTTCCTAACTGCCTGTTCAGGCAGTTTGTGGCCTTTGTGACAAAGTTAATGCCGTGGCTGTTAAGAAGAATAAAGTATTGATTTGTCTATGTTTTGAAAATGACTTGAGACCGTGATATGATTCTGCCTTAAAGCAAAAATCCTGCCTGCATTTCATCATTCTGGAAAGGGGGGGACAGAGAGATTCCTGCAGAGATTATTGTATTTGTGAGACTGGGTTTTTTTCCTCTCTGCACATGAACAGCCCATGTGAGACTAAGCACTTTCCATGTGACTAACTCATTCCCATGCTTGCTGTGTAACCGGGCATTTAAAGCATCAACAGGCAAGGTCAGAGCCTGTTTGTTGATGCTAATGTGAGAACAAACACTGCAGAAGAAATTAGGATTATGAAAGTACATGTGTGTTGCCCCCAAGACTGTTCCCTCCTGCGGAACAGCCTGGGTTTGCTGGGGACCCTTCCCGCTGTCCCTCTGTGCTCCCCAGTGTCTGGGACAGATGGGAGCCCCTCTGGAACTGGAGGGCAGGAGAAGGATCTGGGATGGCACAGCTGCTGAGCTGGCGTGGGGTGCAGCCCACATCCTGCTGCCCTGACCAGCTCTTATCTGTCCTGCCCCGTTAATGCAGCCCTGTATCTCCAGGAAGCAGGGAGATTCTCACACGGGCACCTCAGCATTTACTGGTGAGGTCATTTAGATTTGTATTTTGTCAGCTCTTCCCTCTCCCCATCCAGCTCCGTGCTCGGGACAGCAGGAGCTGGGCAGTCCCTTGGTGATAAGAGCAGCGATGAACTGTTCGTGTCCTGTCTCCAGCCAAGATCTGAACACATCTTCATTTTGGGGTTGTTTTTTTTTAAGCTTCCTGTGTTCATAATGGTGGTTGAAAAGAGCAGAGGGGGCAGATAAGTGTGTGTATTTCAGAGGTATGAACCTTTTGAGGAGGCATTGCATTTTTAGCCCCAGTTACCACCATTTCAGTGGGAAATCTTATGTGACTGCTGGAGGGAAGTGGGAGCAGTGCCCTGGGGGTGGATCTACCAGTAATTTTTGCAGCTGCCTGCCTCAGATAGGAAAATGTGTCAAAGCCTGGCTCAATCACCAGCCCCTTCCACACCTATCCCAGCGCTCCTCACAGACCCAAGACAGTCTGGCCCATCCAGTGCTGGTTTGCAGCCTCTCCCTGCCCGCTGTGAGTGGCACCACACTGGGTGAGCTCTGTAACTCCAAGTGCTGCTGACAGATCTGAAGGATCAAGCCCCACAGGGTCAGAGGAGAGAGGGCAGAGCCCAGCGTGGCCAACCTGCCCCCACTCGGTCCTTGGCTTTGTCTAACACCCACGTTACTCCTACAACACCACTAAACAAGTTTTTGTTGGTTTTTTTTTTTGCTTGGTTGGGTTTCTGTTTTTAATGACTGCTGGAACACCTTTCTGATCTTTTTTTTAACCTTAGAACTGTACAGAAAGTGACAGTGCAGTAACTATTTGAAGCTCCTCTGAGTGTTTATCACTGACACAGCTCTGGGCTGCTTCAACTTGAGCAGCCCTGGGGTGAGGTCCTGACACCTCCAGTTTTGGAGGGCAGGTGTGTGAATGGGCAGACAGCAGGGAGAGAACATTTATTGATCCACCGCTGGAAGTACAAACGGGATGTGCAGCATTGCTGCCAGTGACTGCCTGATTGTGCTGATTAAAACAAAGTAAAACAAAGAGGAACTGATCAAATATCCCCCAGCAAGAAGTGATGAAAGCGCTCAAAGCCCACATAATGGAGATTCTGGTCTGCAGCATTTCTAATGTTTGATTAATCACCGGCGTAAGCTTGCAATTAACACTAATGAGATGTAGCACAGAAATCCTTGAAAACTGTTCAAATTAAGTTTCAGCTTCTTTCTGATCCATGATTTCCACTGCAAGCAAAATCCATTTTCTCTCCAGCTGCTGGTGGTGCACAGTCAGTCACTGCACAACACACTCCCAGGAGCTCAGCAGCAACTGCATCCTGCTGCAGAGGCAGCGCCGTCCAGCCCTGGATACTGACATCCAAAGAGATGGGAATGGACACATATCCAGGCTTCAAAGCCACCAGGGCACCAGCACAGCTTCCAAGCACTCCTTGGTTTTTCCAGCCAGTTTGATCACTGGGCTAAAAGGTCAGGAAGTCATTTTCCTCTGACTTTAGAATTCCTCAGCCACTTTCTTCCATCTCAGTGCACTGAAATTCCTGGGAATGGAGAACCGGCTCCCTTTAACCTCTTGTATGTTTGGCTCTGTATAATTCCTACAAAAACACTTCAAACCTGAATGAGTCTCCCCAGCCTCAAATGGCACTGACAAGCCTGACTGGCATCCCTTTTGCTTTTGTTCTGCTGCAGGATCAGCTCTGGAGCTGTGCAGGAAATCTGTGGGCTCGGTTTATTCACAGCGTGTTTTCTGCGTGTTGAGAGGGATTTGTCTCTTCTGGCTTGGGAAGTAAACTGAGAACACTGAGGGGGTAAAGTACAGGGTAGAGAAGGAACTGGATGTGAAATGAAGAAATGCTGTCACCCTTGAACACAGTGTCTGCAGCAAGGGGAAGGTGAGGTTACTCAGCAAGCAAAGAGCAAAATGAATGGCAGTTGAAAGGCAGTGTTTTGATAGGCACTAATTATTAAACAGTAATTAGCACAAGGATGCAGCGATCTGTTCAGACCCCAGCTAAGCAAACAGGTAGAGGTTAAAGACAAAAGGAACTGCAGAGGCTGACGAGGCAGAGCACAGGCAGTGCCTTTAGGACACGACTCTTTGGACCTGTGTCCTGTGATCCCATACCACGGCGGGAAACAGAGAGAGGGTGGGTTTGGAGAGCCACAGGGCAGAGCTGGATTCAAGGAGAGCCCAGAAGGGCCAGGATGAGCAGCCAGGGGGCAACTTGGGCTGCAGGACAGGCCTGGGTGAGGAGCCAAGGGCTGGTCAGCACAGGGACCCCGAGGCTCAGCTGGATCCAGACCCCTCAGGCGCTGGAGACTGGGATGGGATGCAGGGCAGGGATGTGGTCGGGGTCAGGGGCTCTCTGAGATGCTCAGCCCGGAGAGAACTGTGGCAGGAATGCAGCACCTACAGCCCAGAGGCCACTGAAAATCAGCAGAACAAGGTTTAAAACCGTTCCCTGCAGTTTAATGGCAGCTTCAATCATGTTTATCCACCGTTAGTGAGACATCTGAAAACCTGGGCCTGTTAGGAGCAAACTACGGTTAAAAAATATTGTGCCATTGCAAAGTCTCATTTTCCCTCTGCTACAAAGATATTCTGAAAACCCACCAAGGGCTGAGAGGGACCTGGAAACTTTTCCTTCTGCCTTGAGGATGCAGCCAGCTTGTCATTGAATCTAAAAATAGCCTTCAGAGTATTGATTAACCTGTCTGAAGGAAGCAACAACGAATTAGAGAAGAAAAATGAAACCAAGCAAAGCCTCAGAGTGTATTTGACAGCAAAATCTGGGTTAGGAGTAGCAGAACATACTTTATTACCAGAGAGTGGCTGTTGCTTTGTAAAGATATTTTTAATTATTCTCAGCCAGCAACACTGTACCCATAGAAATCCACTCAGCCT
This sequence comes from Dryoscopus gambensis, assembly GCA_013389985.1. NCBI lineage: Eukaryota > Metazoa > Chordata > Aves > Passeriformes > Malaconotidae > Dryoscopus > Dryoscopus gambensis. The sequence goes on from WEIT01011872.1 coordinate 536,004, forward strand.
GGTAGGAAGACTTTTCTTCTAAGAGGGTAATTTATCTCTTCAATGATTTGCTCCTGACTAATTTTTTATTTGTGTCCTTTTTATTTTCTTAAACACAGGATGATTCTCCAGTCTGTGGTCTGGAGACTCCTGGCTATTTGTGTAGATTTAAGCATAAGAAAATCATAAAGATTACCAAGAAGAGGAAGGATCCCTCCCCACTCTTCTCTCTCACTGAGGGAACAGATCCAGTCTCACACAAAGAAACTCCAACAAAAATAAAACAAAAAAACCCCCTGCAAAATCCTGCTGAGTACTCGGGGAGAAAAACTATGACAAAGCTTAAAAATAGGAAAAATAAGATCTTCTTTCTGCAAGATTTTATATCAGATCATTAATTAACCTTTTCTTAAACCTGAGAGAGCCAACAAAGGGCAAACCACTCCTCTTAATATCACAGTTTCACTGGAGATCAAAGCAAATCCACAACTGCATGGAGCACGCCGAAGTGCAGCACCAAGCGTGGATTCCTTGGCAAACATTCCTGTGTGACCAGGACAAACCCAGTTACAATGGGCACATCCCAGCAATCACATCAGCTTTGGGATAACTCTTCCTCCTGAGCCCCAGTACCTGCCATAAACCAGCAATCAGGGAGTGCAAACAGCACGTGGTGGCTGAGCTCTGTCGTGATGACCTTTCCCGTGGTGAGCGATCCCATCACCCGGGAAGATAATTGCTAGATTAGATTAATGCTCCCATATTAGATTGCGAATCTCGGGGAGAGTTTTTTTCCAGTCCTGTGGCTGCAGGGGGACGGACTGGGAAAAGCTGAGGAGGGAGAGGAAAGGGATGGATGGCTCCAAAGGCTGTTAAAGGGTAAATACAGTCATCAGCGAGCTGCAGATTCACCTCCTTATCTCAAGACACCTTCACGGGCTTGGCTGAGCCAAGGACTCCGACTGGAGCCAGCTGACTGAAAGGTCACGAGCAAAACGCCGAGTCTGGAGAAAGAAAATGTTCACAAGGGGGAAACAATTCCGTGAAAGGTCTAAAAACAACAAAAATCTGCCTGGGCCAGAACAGACCGGTGACATGGAAACATCGCAGTAACTGGAGATCTTTCAGAGCCAGGCAGGAGCAGAAAGGACCAAAGCAGCCTTGGGAAAGCTGCCTGTGCATGGACCCTGGGCACAGGGAGCACAGCCAGGGCACCAACTGGCTACTCAGTCAGGTTTTTTTGGAAAAAATTCCTAGCCTGGAGACTTCTTAAAAGCCAAACTTCAGTTCTTTAGAGGCTTTTGGCCACTTTTGGCTACTGCCACAGCAGGTCAGGCTCGCCGAGTCGGTCTGTGAGGGGAACAAGTGCTGGCAGCACAAGCCCAAGCCTCACTCCAAATCTAAATTCAGCCTATCCAGAAAGTCGGGATGCAAGTCCCTGCTCAAGCAAACGGGTTTTTTGAAATTACACGAAGTCTGCCACCCCTCAGTGTGAATCCTTATGGGCACAGGGAGGTGTTCCAAGTATCCTCACTCCCACTCCCTCCCCACCAGCCCTTGCACCGGCGACACGAGACAGACACGCCGACTGGGAGTCCTTCCTAAATCCCAAAATATTCCACGCTCCCAATTTAGGCTGCTTGTGATCTTGGTAGAGGCTATTCTGGAGAAGCAGCTAGCCTTTCTGGGAAGCACAGCGTGTTTCTGCTGACAGGAGTTGGAGCAGATGCTCCGTGGTTTTAGCTCTGAGGATGTTTTTCTTTCCTCTCTGCCTGAGGGATGCAGTACTTTAAATGAGCCCAGGTACTGGGAGACAAGCAGAGTGAAATGGATCCTTTCTCCAGCTTGCTCTTTTCTCCTAGAAATTGTTCATGATTTAATTCTGGAGGGTGAGCTGTTGGACGTAGAGGAGGCCCAGCAAGTTTAGCAGCATCTCTAAAAGAACAAATATGCCATGAAGAGAGTGGTCCTGCAGGTGAAACATTTGCAGTGGAGGGATTGACACCAGCAATTCCAGTGCAATTCCAGTGCAATTCCAGTGCAAGTGTCCTCTGCAGTGACTGCAGCAGGAAGGCTACAACACTGAGCACAGTTTTGACTCTGAATGGTAACTAATTAATACAAATTGTGCAATTATTTCCTTCCTGTTTTTCAAGAACAGATCCTCAGGCGACCCTTGTACCAGCAGCAAACAAAGAGACCCTCACAGAGCTCCAGGGAGTGTTTGTATCTTCATTGCATAGAGGGGGAAACTGAGGCAACAAGACTTTAACTGGCTCTAATCAGTGCCAGAAAGATTTTTGGATGTCCCTACAACCAAGACTTACCCACAGGAGTGTTAAAAGATCTTCCCAAAGTCTTAACAGAGGCAACCTGTGACCATTAGAAAGCTGCAGCTACAACATCAGCAGCGTCACCTCAGATCATCCAGAGGAAATTTTTGACTTGTGGAAGGAATTGTTCCCTGTGAGGGTGGGCAGGCCCTGGCACAGGGTGCCCGGAGCAGCTGTGGCTGCCCCTGGATCCCTGGCAGTGCCCAAGGCCAGGCTGGATGGGGCTTGGAGCAGCCTGGGACAGTGGGAGGTGTCCCTGCCCATGGCAGGGGTGGGACTGGGTGAGCTTTGAGGTCCCTTCCAACCCAAACCATTCTGTGATTCCCTGATACGACAGAGGCAGAAGGGAATTTGTTTTAAAACATTGATGTCTGCCTCACCTCATAGAACTTGGTGGCAAATTCAATAAATCCATGTTTTATATTGTACCTGGAGAGGCTGTTCTCTGTCTGCAGGGGGGTGTGAGTTTTGCTCTGTGTGTTTAGGAAAGAGGGGTTAGCCAGGTTTTTTCTAAGTTTGTGTTTGGTTTGTTTTCTTCAAGATGAAGGGGAAAATGCACCTGCCAAAGAAATGAACCTGGGCTGTGAATAAATGAACTCGCAGAGGAAGGAAATATTTGTTTAGCTCTTATTCTCATTATGCTACACCTGGCTGCCAGAGCCACTGCAAAATTTCTAACAATCTTACCAGGCCATTTGCATTTAAATCGCTTTTCCTGACATTATGTAAATCCCTCAGCAGAGCTGAAGTTTTCTTTTTCTCTCTCTCCAGGGCTGCACTCAGTGGTTTGCTCAGTCCTACCCCGTTCTCCTCCTTCTGCTCCACTGGGCTACAACAGCACCACATGAAACCTCAGCTCCCACAGGTTCTGTCTGGAGCTGGGCCAAAGATGATGGGTTGCAGATTCCTGAGACTTCCATGACAAAATCACATTAGAAATGAATTTGGGTCTAGAAGGCAGCACGTGCTTGGGTCCAATGTTACCACAAGTCAGAGCTGTTCTCCTAAGGCTGTGCTTCCAAAGGTATTATCCTGGGGTGTTTTCACTGTTCAAGGGTTCTGCTGCCTTGGGCTGCACCAGGAGAGTCCTCTTACCCGCTGGGAAGTGTGGGGATAATTTCTTAATCCAGAAGTTCGCCTTTGCCCCTCTGTGGGTTTCAGACAGCCCAGGAAAAGAGGGCTCAGGTTTGCAGCTTTAGCTCCAGTCTGACTCCAAAGCCACGGCTGTGTCCAGGCTGTGAAATAACCAACATCAGAGCAGGTACTTGGTGCTGAAATTCTGCAAACTGGGGCTTGACTGGTGGATGAGCAGAACAGCACAACAAGAACAGCCACAGGAGCCTGGAAACTGCAAACAGGGCCCACGTCAGCTCTGCCTTTTACAGGCTTTGGCTCCAGACAGGAGGAACTCGAGCAGGAGCGACGAGGAAGACGCGAGAAAATTGATTCTGCTTTGATTCTGGACTTGACTGGAGACTGCTCCACTCCCCACCTCCGATCCCCAGAACTCCGGGGCTTTCCTGGGTCACTCCTGTGGTGCCTGCGGAGTGACAAGTCGGAGCACGGAGGGGCTGCAGCTCAAAGCCTTTTGCCACTGAGCATGCAGGCGCTCACTCCTGACACACGTTGCCTCCCGATGAGGGGGGTTTGCAGCACAGCTCCCTTTGCCAGTCTCACGTTTCCCAGAGAATGCCCATGTGTCAGGGAAATTCCCAGCTGGCTGGTGGGATGGGCTGCTTTCCACAGGGAAAGGGGAACAAAGCCCTGGATGGGAGCCAGGGCTCACAGACGCTGCCCTGAAGTTCTCTGGCTCTTTGGGTGGGCACATGCACCTTAGCTTGGAAAAAAAATAAATTAAAACCTCAGCGTTATATCCTCGAAACGTCGCCGTAAATGAAAACAGAAATATCTGGGCTTTAACAGCAGCCATCCCTTCAGAGGACATCCCCTGGGCTTTATCAGCCACATCAGCTGAACATTTTGCAGCCCTCTGGAGCAGCTGCAGTGGACTTTTCACCCTGCTCTCCAGGTACTGGATGTGCTGCAAGGTTTGGTCTCTCCTCAGCAAACCACTGATGTTTGCCAAGTGCTTGGAGATCATCTGATGAAAGGCTCTATGGAGCCCCAATCTATTATTTCTCAGTCAGAAAAACACATTTGCTGAACAGGAAAAACAAAAGAATGAGCTGTGGGCCCCCAGTAAGCATTCAACACAAGTTAATTTGCTCAGCAGCTGTATTTTGCTGAGACAGATTGCATATTTTCATTGTTAGAATAAAAATGTCCACTGGGCTCGTATCCTTCACGCTTCCCATCTCTGCCTGTTACACTCCCAGTCGAGTCTAGAGAACAAATTCAATTTCTTTCATAAGCAAGAGATCCACTCAAATGATTTTCCCTTTGTCCAGGCGGAAATTAATGAAGCCAGAAGAACACACAAGGCTGCAGAAGCCACACGAGGCTGCAGAATCTTCCCTCTCATGGAAAAAAAAAAAAAAAATCGTGGAAATCTGGCCCCTGGCAGGGCAGGCAGTGTGTGTGAATCATGGCAGCCTGATTCAGAGCAATGAGGACAATAATCCTGAGCTACACCAACTAACCTTCAAGCTTAGTCACAGTTTCACACAGCTAATGAGCAGAGGGAGCAATGAATCCTGGATTTATGGCTCTCTGTTCCCATAGATTCCGCCTGGAGACAACAGCAGCGTTTCCTTGCATCTCTAATGACTTATCTTGTCTTGAGGTCTTTTTTTCCCCCTCCGTCCTTCCCTACACCGATGAGGGTTTGTGGGTTTTGTTTTACCCTTTTAATCATTATTGAATTTTTAAAAGCCTGCTGGGTAAATTCTTATCAGCAGCTCCTACAGTAAAAATACAGAGTAACAGCCATGAATCTGCCAAATTTTGCTGCCTGCTGTTTTCCTCCGGATTCTGTTCACACAGAATTATCAGAGCTGTCGTGCGAGGCTCTGGCTGTGCAAGAGAAGATGCTTTGACTCCAAACCCTGCTTCCATTCCTTCGTAAATTACCCAAAGTGACTCCGGTTTTATTTTTAGCCCGGAAGGTGAATCACTCAGGAAAATCTGATAAAACCCACTTAACCACAGTTAAACTCTCAAACCTGAGCAAGTTCTAGTTAATTTTTATGAAGTTTGCACGCGATGATTTGAGCTCACATGATTCAAGGGGGCGCACGTTTATTTTAACTCTCACAAAATCACTTTGGACTTAAAAACCCTGGAGAATCAGGTCCGTGAGCATATCTACAGTTACGGTATGGAGAGAAAATGAAGGGAGAATTGGGGCAAAAATGTCACAAACACAGAAGTGGGGTTTACTTTGAGGACAAAAGTAGTGAGAAGGCAATGCCAAGGCCCACAGGTGAGGCACAGTTTCATCCCTGAGAACAAACATTCCTCATGTTCGGAAAGTCTGATCCAGGTAAACCTTCTACCAAGAGGCTGATACAGCTACAGACCCCATTTTTGTGATGTTTAATTAAAAAATAAAAGGCAAAACAAGCTCCGTGCTATTGCCAGCCAGCACTGGGAGAAGAAAGTTGAGCAAAGGGTGCTCTGCACCCTGGATGTGACCCATGAGATAACTCTGTCCAGCCTCCACCCACGTGTAACATTTATATATAGCCCCAGAATAAACTCTTTTTTCTAATCCTGCCACAAGCTGTCAAGCAGGGCAGCCCCAGACTAGATTTTGCTGCAGCTGTAAAAAAAAAAGGAAGAGCGTGTCTCATTTTATTAAAATACTAGACCATATCATGAAAAATTAAACGTAGTGCAGAGTGCTACCTTACATAAAACACTGCCCCGAGCTGCCTTCTATTCCCAGCATCCCAAATATGCTGTGATCCCAGAGCAAGCCAGCAAAGGGAGCTGAAGCTGCTGCTCCAGATCCAGACACACAAATGGACCCCTTGCACTCCAAGTCTGCCTGAGAAACTTAAGCAGAATGACCAATTTTGGTGCAGCCAAACGGCACATCCATCTACCCACAACAGGCTTTCATTCCCCTCAATTCTCCAGCAAGTCTAATTGAATTAACTCTGTTTTCCAAAGATGCTCAAGGGAATTCTGTGCCCTTCAAAAAAAAAAAAAATCAGTGGGACTGGGCTTCACCCCCATCTGTGCTTTTGAAAAGCCTCTTCAAAACTCCCATGTGGGGAAAAAGCAGGACCTGCAAACACCTGGGATGCACAAGAGACTTCTCACGGCCTTGCTGACGCCTCCTGCTCTGGCTTTTCCATATTTCAGAGGCGAAGGTTGGAGATTTTCTTGCCTGCAGGTTCCTATTCCCAAGCCAGCTGCAGTCCCTTTGCTGCCTTCCCATCTTTCCTCCACCAGCAGCACCATCTCCTTCCCCTGCACTCGAGCTAAGCACCAATATTGTGACAGAACTGAGGTAGGCAGCAATCACACTTTGGGTTTTGCTGGCACGTCTGAGGGGACAGCAACCTCCTGGCCTGCCCCACCAGTGTGCCTGACTTCAGTTCTGGGCTTTTATTCCCATTTCTTCTCCAGTGACTACAGCATCTCTGCAATCTTTACAGGCACTGGAGAAAAGTCCTTACAGGCACCGGAGAAAAATCTCTCGGCCTGACCAGAGGATGTGACTGTCACGTGAAGCCTTGGAGCTGAACTCTCAAATGTGAATTTCCAAGGTATATTGGCCATGCAGAGCTGAATCCAGAATCCCATCACAGTCTGGCACTGGTAAAGGATAATTTCAGCAGGTTGGGGTCTGACTGTGGAACAGAGAAGAGGGCCTGGCACCCCGAGGGATACTGAGATAAAAATTTGCTGGGTGCCCTCACAGCAGTGAAGAGCAACCTTTTGGGTTTTATTAGCAACATAATCAGCCAAAAGATGGGATTATCCTCCTCTCCTTGGCACCTGGGAGGCTGCATCCAGACTGCTTGGTGCATTTTGGGGTTCCTCAGGAGAGGGAAGAGCTTGGTAAGCAGGGGAGAGTGGAGCAGAGGGGCACTGAGGCATCAGGGAGCCGGGACACTCAAAATGGGGAGGGGACTGAGGGGTTTTAGCTCTCATGAGAAACTCTGGAGGTGTTTGATTCCATCTTCCACAACCTAAATAAAAAACCAGAGCTGTCTCCTCTCAGAGATGCACAAAAAAGAGAGGAGAGGCAATGGCCATGAGGTTCAGTAACAATTCAGATGGGATGTAGGGAAAAAATTCATGAGGGTGTTTGCACTGCTCACAGACTCTGTTCAATCTCCATCTTTGGGGTATTCAAAGCTCCACTGGGCAAGGCCCTGAGTAACCTGATCTAACTTTGAAGTTGACCTTGCTTTGAACAGGAGGTTGGACAAGGTGACCTCCAGAGGTCCCTTCCAACTTAAATTTTTCTGTGATTTTCTGGAAAAAGTTCAGATGCAGAACTGATCTTAAAAGCACTTCTCGGAGAGATTCAGCTAAAAAATGCAGCAGCCCCCGGGGGGCTGTGGCAATCCTGATAAGGTGTCTGGTATCCACAGCTGGATTCTCGGGGGAGCAGCTCGTGGGACTGGATGGCTGCAAAACAAAAATGCTGAATCCTATCACCTAGACTGATCCAACCCAATCCAAACACTGCTCCCTCAGCTCTTCTCTAATGACAATGGTTTTTTTTTTTATTTCAGGAGTCCAGTCTACAGCCTATCACAACAGCTTCCCGCTGTCAAATTCACTTTTTAAAAGCCAGGAAAAACGGAGGGGAGAGATTATGGAGGGATATCTCTGCACAAAAGCAGGACCAGAGCAAATCTGTGTCTACAGCGGGGCTGGGAGGGGAGCCCAGGCTTTTAGGAGGGATAAAGAGATCCCAACTCTTTGGAGGGAGCCACAGGTTAGCTGAAAGGGCTGTTTGTCCTTTTCACCCGCTCTGGGACGCGCCGGCTCCCAGTTCCTCGGGAGCTCAGCTCCCTTGGCACCGGGAGAACACCAGATAAGCCAGCGCCGGGCACACATTGCCCAAGGTGCCCCCGGCCACTCCCTGTTCCCTGCCCTCCTGAGCTGCCTGTCCTGGAGGCAGAGGTCGCAGGAGCTCGGAGCTGGGCTCTGTGACAGCTCCCTCGTGCTGCAGCCACATGTCCACATGTCCACATGTCCCACCTGGCAGGGGACAGCCCGGGTGGCCCCACCTGTGCCAGGGGGTGCAGCAGAGCCGCCCACCCCACGGCCCCCCGGTGCAGGAGCTCTCCCCCTGTGCTCGCCGCCTTTTGCTGTAAATACTTTCTGCCTTAACGAGAATTCGCTGCTCCAAAAATAACTGTAATTACCCGAGAAGCAGAGGAGCCTATTTACAAGATTTAAAGGGGAAGAAAAAAGAGAAAAAATCTCTCAGGAGAAAACTCAGGCCTCGGAACACAAAACGGAGTTGAAAAGGGGCAGCTCTTTCCTCTGGGAGAAGCTCAGCCCCTCTGGAAGGGCAGGGGCTTGGCCTTTCTTGGTGCTCTGCCCATGCCAACCATCAGGAATTGCTCAAGTCAGGTGGCAATAAAATATTCCATGAAAACCAATTACCCCCCAGGAGCAAAGTGTCAGAATGGGGGGGGGGCGGAAATCTGGCAAAACTCACACCTGTGAAAGTTTAGAAGCCTTTGCTGAATGTAAGGAGGGGAAAAAAAGAAAGAAGGCATTAAAAAGGCACGAATGTGCACAAGAGAGTAGCAGAAAATAATAATTTAATATAATAAACTTGTTACAACAGCAGCAATGATTGCTGTCTATCCAGGCTCTGAATAATTCAAAAGGTTCCTGCTTCACTTAGGATCTCAGGGATTTTTCAGACCTGCCAGAATTTTCTGCTGGTAAATAATGCATCTCTAGTGTTCAAACACTCAGAGTCCCCAATTAATACTACAGATTTTACACTGCTGGTTCGGAAACTGGAGGAAGTCTGAGGAAGGTAAATTCCTGCTGAGCTGCCTGAGCCTTCAGTCCTTCCCATTTCCACCTTGACCTTTGGGTGCCAAAATTGCTGGTGCCTCTCGCAGTTGCCACGTTCACACAGGTAGCAAGGAGTTAATGCAGCTGAATCTTTCAGCATTAACCTACAAAATAATTCACAGTAGGATTCCAAAAAGGGGGAAAACATAAGGAAAAAGCAGGTGCACCAACGTGCAGCTTTCTGAGCTTTGTTTCTGCACTGGGGCTTGTCTGCTGGTGCTGACACGAGTGCCCAGAACGGCCCAGGAGCTTCGGGCAGGGGTCACCAGGATTTTGCTGGTTTAGAGAAAATTCCTGGATCCAAATTTGGAATCCGGCTCCTGCTTTACCTGAACTCAAAGCTAAGTGAATTAATGCACAGCCATTCCAAGAGGGACTTGGAGAAAGCCTCTCCAAACATCCTCCTCCTGTTGTACTGGTAATTTCTATTCTACCCCATGAACACTGAAACAGAAGGACAAGCTGTTCCTCTGACTGATACGGCAATTTTAGGAATTTTCCTCTAGTCAGAGTGGAGATGCAACAACCTCCCTGGAAATAAAACCAAAGAACTGAGAAAGGAGGCAAGAGCCCAGCCCGAGAAAATCAATAGTGAGCTGGGAAATGAATTAGTAAAGGCAAGGAGAAGCCTATTTTTTAATGCAGTATCAGGATTTTTCTGGAACACAGACTGTATTTCAGGTGAATTTTCTTTTAAAAATACCAGAACTTTTCACTGCCTTGTGCCGGCAGGACCCGACATTTGGGGAGCAGCCACACGGTGCTCATGTCCCAGCTTTTAAACCAGCAGGATTTCAGGATCGGGAGATGCTGGTGCTGGAATCTAAGAGCTGCAGGAGAACATCCAGCTCCTACCCGAGCTCACCCAGCTCTGCTCTGCTCTCCAGGTGCTGCTTCCCTCCCCAGCCCCTGCTGCCTCAGGTGCTTGTCCTCGTGCTTGTGCTCTGGTTGCTGCTCCCCGGGCACCCCAGCAGCTCTGATTGCAGGGTACTTTCTCCAAACTTTTCTAGCCCTGCACTTTTAAAATGTTTTGTTTGTCTTGCTGCTGTGGTTCCTATTGTCCCCAAGCTGCTTTTCTTATTAAATTACAGAGGTTTCGAGTTGGAATAAACCCTCCTTCCCCAGTGTGCCCACTGTCGACTGGCTGCTGGGGAGAGAGAGGACCGGGGGGAGAGAGAGAGCAGAGGAGAATTACAAGGTTTCAGATTCCTGTAAACAGAGAAACATTTTTCCAGTCATCAGCCTGAGCCCAGTGGAAATAGGGCTTCAGTTTCCTCCAGTTAAGGCCGGGGATCCGATGGCAGAGCTGTTGACAAGCCTCCTTTCTCTCTGGCAGTCCCTAGATGCTGTTTAGTCTGCAGCTGAGCAGCGATTCCATGGGCTGGCAGCCACTGCTGCTGTTCCCTTCTCCTTCCACACCCTTCCCAGTGTGCCCTCCCTGCAGCCCCGGAGCAGGTGTCTCTGCTCTGAGGAAAATCCTGCCAAGGCACCCGTTTTCCTCAAACCCTGGCTCTGAGGAAGCAGCCCCGAAGTGGCCTTGGGGGCTGAACTCCCTTAAAGGGCAGCATCAGCTCCCCCAGATCCCACAGAATCCCTGGACTGGTCAGGTTGGAGGGGACCACAGAGGGTCACTGGTGCCACCTCCCTGCTCCAGCAGGGCCATCCCAGAGCCCAGGGCACAGCAGTGTGTGCACACAGCTCTGGAATATCCCCAGGGAGGAGCCCCCACAGCCTCTCTGGGCTCTGCTCAGGGCTGGGCACTGCCCAGGGCAGAGTTGTGCCCCCTGAGCAGGGAATTGCTGGGCTCAGCCCCTGCCCGTCCCTCTGGTGCCACTGCTGGGCCCCGGAGCAGAGCCCGGGCCCTGCCCGGAGCCCTCCCTGCAGCCAGGGACACCCAGGGCTGAGGGCCCCTCTCCCTGGGGCTCCTCTCGAGGCTGAGCAGCCCCAGCTCCCTCAGCCCTTCCTGGGCACGGAGATGCCCCAGGCCCTTCCTCAGCCTCCGCTGGCCCCGCTCCAGGAGCTCCCTGGCCCTGCTGGGCTGAGGATCCAGAGCTGGACACGGCACCCCAGAGGTGCCCCCAGGGCTGGGCAGAAAGGCAGGATCACTCCAGAGGTGCCTCCAGCGGTGGGCAGAGGGGCAGGATCACTCCCTGACCTGCTGGAAATGCTCCTCTCAATGCCTCCACCTCAGCTCCCGCATAATCCCAGCATCCTTTCACTCTGCCCACAATTATTCCTCGGCTGAGCTGTGCCTGCAGTGGGGTCTGGGTTAGGAAGGGTCTCTGTGCTGTGTGCAGTGACAGCTCCTGGTGCCCAGGTGGTCACACTCCCCCCCTGCTGCGTTCAGGAAGCTCCGTGGTGCAAACGCACTGGATGTTGTGGCTGGGCCGCCGTCACCAGACCCACGCATCCCTTTCCATCAGTCACAGCCAATATTTTCCCAGCGTGGCCGTGCAAACACTGTTCATTGCAGAGGAATATCCTCTGACTGGCCGGTGGTGATAGCCTCATGGTTTCCTGTCAAGCACTGAACCAACTCAACTGGGATCTGCCTGCAAAAGTTGATCAACAGCCTGTGCACAGGCACGAGCTTTCCAAAAACATCACTGAGCACCTCTCCAGGAGGAGCTGGGTCTAAAAGAACTCTGTAAATGCCTAAAAGAGCAAAACCACAATGTGCAGACATTTGCTTGGACATGTACAGCAATAATATTAACTTAAACCTCCTGCATCTTGCTGCCGCTGGGGTTTACAATTCCTGTGTGTGCCATTCATACATCCTGCCTGAAAGGGCAGAGAGTTTTAGTGCTGCAGGAAGGCGTTTTGTGGTTAAAGCTCCCGTCTGGGCACCAGGGCTGGGTTTATCCTTGGCTCCCTACGTCACCTGCACTCACTTTGCTCAGTTCCCTCAGCAAGACACCAGCGATGGTGGCTGAGGTGCAGCCCAGCAAAGGATGGGGGCTACAGAAGTGGAAATTGTGTGTAAATATAGATTTAGAAGCACCACAAATGCTTTGCTGGAGGGCCATTAAGTCATGCAAGTCACTTCCTAGAAACCTCTGTTTGTTTGGTGGCTTCGCACAGTGTGTGACAACATTTCCCTGCTGTCGCTGCGGGCACAGATCTCCAGATGCACCCGGGGCAAACAGCAGCCTCTCCAAAAGTATTCCTGGTGCACCTGTCCAAGATTACAATTAATTCATGACTGTTTGATGGCTTATGCTAAATGAGCTTGGCTCCGGGCCAGTTTCCATTGGGCAAGTGTCTCCATCTCAGGAGCACCGTGACATTTGGCATTTATTGTCCTCGTGGCTGGCGCTCCTTCCCAGGGCCACGTATGGAATGTGTCAGGGGAACAGACTGCCTTCTCAGGCCCCAGTCTGCATCGAGGTGGGATGGCACAGAGGAGCCTTTTGTTGTTGGGCACATTTAACTTGCCCCTTAAAGACAGATGGAAGAGTGTGTGTTTTGTAGCTGTGAACACAGCACCTCTCCCTGCTGCAAAATCCCCCTCGTGCTCCGTGTGACAATTCCCAGCCCAGGCTCCTCCTGACGCGAGGCGTTTGTTCTCACAAAGACCGGCCCGTGAGCTCTCCAGCAATGCTGAGATGAGCACGATGTGATTCAGTAATTTCCTTTGTTGCCACCCCTCTCACCCTGTCAGCACATTTGCCCGGCGTTGGTTTAAGCCCGGTCCTTGTGCGGGGTGACAGCCGCTGTCCCCTGCTCCACCCCGAGCTGCACAAACCCACTCAGACAGCAGCGTTCCCGTGCCCAGCGGCGTCGTGGAGCACTCCTGAGAGCCATGGCAACGTGGCTTTCCAGCAGCTGACTGCCTCCAGCCCCCTCCTGTCCTCCTGCCCCTCACTGGTGGGTTTTTGGGGCGCCGGTGCCACCCCAGTGCCCGTGGCCATTGGTGCTGAGCTTGGCCAAAGCTGCCTTGCCAGAGATTCCAGCCCGAGGAGAACAGGAGCTGGCAGTCACCAGCCCAGCTGTCCCAGTGCCACCAGGCTGTGCTGCTGTGGGTGGCAGAGGGTGGCCAGCACGTCTGTGCCAGCCCTCCTCCAACCCAGGACACCGAGCGGGTATGAAAACCTGGCTCACTGCGGGGTGCAGGGTGCTTTGGATGTCTGGGGGCCAAGATTTCACCCAGGAGCCTTTCCCTCATGGAATACTGGGGGCTCAGCGTCCAGCAGGGATCCTGCAGGCGTCCTGCCCTGACCCAAACACACCCCACAGGTCACCTGTGCCCTCAACAGGCTGCAAATATCCACCAGAGCAGCACGACGAGGTCGTGTCACTGCTTCGTCTCTAAAGAGGGTCACGCTAAGGGGATCAGAGCAAGCCCAGATCCACTTATTCCTGCCACATTTGTGCCTTGAATACATCCACGGACTCCTCCCCAGCCCGTGGGACAAGCTGTGCTTCTCCCTGCCATCCCGTGAAGGCAGCAGGCTCGAGGTTTCTTTCCCTTGGCTCCCACCTGTGACCCAGAACTGGGGGAACATGCTGTGACCTGACACTCACAGAGATCTGGAGGCTGATTTCAGCTCCTGCTCCTGTAGAAAAGCAGTCACTGTCTGCCCCAAATCCCTGCAGCAAGGCAGCCTCGGCCAGCCCCCAGAGCCATGGAATGGCAGGTCCCTGCTGTCCCAAAGGACAAAGACATTCCCTGTGATGCTGGGCAGAGCAGGGTGCCCCCTCCAGCACCCACAAACCAAAGCTGGGCTCTTCTGCCTGATCCAAACCTGCCTCCTACACCCCAGATTCCTGAATTCAGAACCCTTCTAGAGGAATGTGTCAGCACCCAACCAGTGGGAGTGAAATGCCAACTTTTGTAGCAGATTGGAGTTTATTTTTAAGCAGTGTAAAAAAAAACCCCACCATCCAAAGCAAAGCAACCTCCCCGAACACACACACACGAACGAAATCAGCAGGTAGAGACAACAAGCCCAACACTGCTGGCTCCACAGGCACGGTCCCAGCCCGCCTCAGCCACCTATTTGTGAAATTCCTCGAGGAGAAGTGCGGAGGAGACGGCCTGGCAGCTGCCAGGGGAGGTGAAGCACCCTTTTTGGGATCTCAGTAAACAGGAAAACAGGGAGAGGAGATGTGGGAAATGTTTTCATTCACTGGGCAGGCAGGAATGCGGCCATCCAGGTGTCCAGCACCCCTCCTGCTTTGCTCCAAGCTCAGCCCATCCCAGCCAGGCTCAGCTCCCCCAAATCCTCTCCATGTCAGGGCACTGGGGGCACTCAGCACCACACCAGCTCAATCCCAGCGGTTTGGGGTCTCTCACCTATTCCCTGCCCTGAGGTGACAGTGCATGGCCCTTCCTCACCGAGCATTTAACCTGTTCCTGCCCCAGGGGTACCTTCTGTGTGCCTGTGGGTGCTTCCAATTCATCTCTGTCGGGATAACCCCAGCGTATTTTAAACATTCTCATCATTTATAAACCACAAAATTCCCTAACCCTGAGTCCAAGGCGTTACTCCCTGCGTTACCCTCTGAATAGCAATCCATACGTGGATGTAAGAGAAAAAAGCTGTGTTACATCACCCACTCCACCCCTTTATGTTTCCTCTCCTGGTGTTGCCCGTTTTCTCCAGGATACTCAAGACCCACCCGGCTGGACAACTGGTCACAAATGGGGCTGCTGGAGGGGGCAAGGCTGTCCACGCTTCTGTGGCATTCACCCAGGGAACGGGGGTGTTTCCTCAGCTGCAGAACTCGGGTGTGTGCCGAGGTGAACTCTACCTGTACAGTTCACGTTGTAATAGCATCGTAATGACCCAGAATTCGGGCGTGCTGGGCACCTGGGAGGGCGGGAGGATGTCTGAGTGAGGAGCTCTGGAGAAGGACGGGCCCTTCGCACGGGCAGGGTGTGGAAGCCAGGGCTTGTCCTGCAGCTCTGGCCTGGGGATGCTGAGGAGGAGCAGCCAAGCCACAGCCCAGAGGAAAATTCCTCCAGTGGGAGAGAAGGACTAAACGCACCTGGAAGTGGCAGGATGGAGGCTGAAGAACCTCTGGCTGCCTCCTCATCCTCCCTTGTGTGGAGAAACCCTCAGAGAGAGCTCAGAGGGGCCGGGATCATTTCTAGAGGCACCTGCAGACAGGAGGTGGAAAACCCCCTCATTAAGCTCCTGCCTTGTGCTATTGAGGGACATAAAGAGCCACCAACGCCACCTCCCAGCGCAGGCAAAGCCGCCTCTGTGCTGCATAAATCATGCATGGCCACATCATCTGCTCGGGAAGCACAAAGGCAGCAGTCGCTAATTGTGCCGAGGGCTTGTTACCTGCGGGTGGAGGCTGCGGCACACACATGGCGTGTGCTCCTCTGTCTGAATATTATCTGAGTTTATCTCCTGCTCTGCGTGCTGTTCGTACATCTGCACCAGGGTGCCGGGACTTTCCATTAAATGAACACTGATGACTTCTGCTTTGTCGCCCCAAAAAGGAACAAGAGCACAAAAGGGCCCATGCAAGACCCCAGATGAGTAAGCCCCAGATGTCCTATTACACACAGGCTTTTCAGAGACTGGAAAGCAACTTAGGGAGCTAAAATTATACCCCTGTGTACTGATATTTTGTGACATCTACTACTCAAGCACAGAGCTGCTGTGAGAAGACCAGAACTGGCATTTAAGGGACTCCTCAGGCATTTTAGAATGAAGTTCAAATAGGGGTCGGTGTAAGGGCACAGGACAGACCCCACACAGGGTGTCCCCGGAAATACCAGCAACGCAGCCATAGCTGGAGTCCAGTCTGAAACCTGCAAACCTATTTAAAACCTGTGGTAAGTGGCAGCAAGGTCCAGTGTTCTCCCCTAAATACCATGCTCTGTGTTTAAATATCATGGAAAAAAAGTATCTCGAGTTCAAGAGCTTCCCCTTGTAGCAGAATTTGCTTTAATGTTTCTCCCTGGCATCATTCACACTCTGCTGACTCCGGTTTCCAGGCTGTGGGTAGTGCTTGTGCTGCACTATAACAAATGCTCTGTAATGCACAAGGAGTTCTGCTCTCTCCTGGACGTGCATTCACCTGGAAAGTTCATTACAAAGGCAAGTGATGTAGCTGAGATAGTGCTTCCAGATTCAAACCTGAAAGCTCAAAACAATCGGGAGAGCGAAAGGAGCTGTGTTTAGACAAATAACTCAATCTGCTGTCAAATTCCCCAAAGTGCCTCACCCCATCTCACCTCTAGCGTGCTTCAAGCCTGTGATCGCTGCTGGAATTTCACAGCACGCCCTGAGGGTCTTCAAGGTGGCCAGGACTGAAGGCCCGGCCTGAAACATCCCCTAGTCATTCCCTGTTCACCTGAAAGTCAGTCCCAGAAGCTGCACCAAACCACTTCATCCTCAGCTACCTCCCCTCTAACCTGATGAATGTCTGCTTCACTTTCAGACCTGCTGTTCCTTTTCAGGTTGCTGTGTTGTGGCTTTGCAGTTACTCAGTTATTCTCTCCTCACCCACCAATTCAAAGCACAAGCCAGGAATGCAAAGGTCATCCTCTTCCAAACCTATAGGCAGAGCTATACATCTCTGGTGTCCCTCTGCTGCTCAGTGTTCATCCTCATTACCCTGGCATATAAATCTCTGGAGAGTTACGGGGGACTTCAGGTGCTTGCTGCCTTCAGACATTTCCCAGAGTACCCAATAAAGGGATGGCACATCTCTGATATCAATATAGTGCCTGTGAACTTTGAAAGCAGCATAAAAAATAAGCTTAAAGCTCATCACCAGCAATCAGAATGGCAGAGTGCATTTGATGTGCAGGTAGTTGAAAAGCCTTCAGAACTAATGGCTCGGAGTGGTTAAGGGAGCTGACAGACTCCAAGATGGGACTTTTTTCCTCCTTCTCCATGGAGATGACATTGATTGACTGGGCCTGGACTGGGCACAGAGCTGGCACAGAGAGCCCAAATGCCCCATGAGCTCTGTGGTTCACAGGCAATTTTAACATGCTTAAAAATAGAAAACAAGCTCAAGAGCTGTTTGATATAAGCCATGACCCCTGAAAAATGAACTGCAGGCTTCCCCAGGGCCCGTGTGTGCCCGGAGGTGGACTCTCAGAAAATGGGCAACCATGAAGTTGGGGAGTTTAATCACCTTTGTGCTTTTGAAGCATGTGAGGGGGCGGAAAAATTGAGATGAACCAACAGACAGCAGCTCCCTGGGGGTTCACTGTGCTCAGCAGCAGGAGTGGTGAGGAAGGTCCAAAGGTGTGACCCTGCAGTGGGTGCTCAGCACAATCCTCCCCCGCTGTCATCGTATACATGAAGTGAGGACACTGATAACATCTCGTGGAAGTTCAGGGCATTAACAAAATGCTTGTCCGAGCTCTGGAAGGTGGCACAAATCCTGCCAAGCTGCCTGTCTGCCTCCAAAGTCCCATCTGCCATCTTGACCATGCTTTACATCCTGCAAGCACCAGCAAATGTAAAGGAAGAAGGGTTCCTTTTCTCATCCCGCTCCCTAAACTTTAAAGCAAATCCTTCAGGAATGAAACAGCTGCTCCAGACAAAGCCCAGCCCCGTTCCTGGGGCAGGTACCCACAGCTGTCTGCACACACAGCCTTGGCTGACTCACCCCAGCTGACCAGAAGCCCCAGTTCCCAACCCCAGTGCCCAGCCTGTCCTTTGGACGCAGTGCCAGCCCAGCTCCCTCCTGCCATCCCACCCCCTCCAGCAGCTGGGGCCGGAGCATGGCCTGCATTTACCATCCTCACCCCGCAGCTCCCTCTGAGGTTTGGGCAGCAGGACAGACTCGTTTGATGACCTGCCTTGGGGGCTGAGCAAATGAGATTCATTAGGATATGCAAAAAGCTGAGAGCAAAGCAGCCCTATCTCTCTGTCTGGGCTCTGCTGATCTGATAAGGGCGAGTTGCTCCAACATGTCTGCAGAGGAAGATCTGAAGCTTTCTTCTTCCCATGCATTCCCCGATAGTCATTGCAACTAATAGACAAATAGGTCAGAATAAATAACAGCCCCCTCATTTCCCCCAGCATGCCAGTCTGGATGGCTTAAGTCAAGTGTTAATAAGAAACAAGGCTGCTGTAACAAGATGTCCTGATGCACTGCAAAGAATATGGAGCATAATGGCATCTTTCAGACATACTTTTCACTAAAAGCTTGTCATTACCCAGACAGAGGAGACAGCATCTGCATAGAGAAGCAGAGGAAAAGCAGCTTGAATGAAGTGATCTAAAAATGGAGTCACCGAGTCACCGCGTTGTTGTATAAAATAAAACAAAAGAGGATTTTGCTTAAGTTCAGCATTTTCATAGCGGCACAATAGGCAAAGTAAAATTACTACATGGAGAGGGAGGGGTGTCAGAGGTACAAACCTGTTCTCTTGTGGGGATCAAACACAGCCCTGTGGTGTAACTGGGTGATGGAGCAGACCCGTGTCAGTGTGTGCTGATTGTCCTCATGGGGTTTTTAGATGGAAATTCTGGTTTGCCCCATGGAAACTGAGAGGCAAGGTCTGGGGGAAGAGGGACCCCGGAGCAGGCAGCAGGCAAAGCTCCTGGCTTCAGCTGGCAGTGCTTCACCTGAGCCCAGCGAGAGCAGAGCCCCTGAAATATTGATTGTGGCTCCTTGGCTCTTTGACAACGCATTTGGCCCCTGTGCCGGGGCGTTCGGCAGCGAGCAGAAGCTGTTAGCGAGCATCTGTTACTGCAAGCTCTCCTAAACCAGGGCAGGGGGAAGAACCAGAGGTGGAAAATCTAAATTTAGCAGGCAGCAGTCGGGCTGTTCACTCGGGCACGGCTCCGCTCCCACCCAGTGAAGGATTTTCGGTAGCAACCATCTCCATGGTATCACAGAGCCGCTGCTGTGCAGCGATTTTGCCAATCCCTGTGGGTTTACGGGAACACTCGTGACATTTTGGGTGCAGGGAAGGGGCAGGTGTGTGGGAGGGATGTTTCTTAAAGCACCAGCTCCGGGAATCAAGGGAAAGCAACGGCAGCACTTCACCTTTTTTCTATAAGAAGCACATGGTTACAGAGCTTAGGAGACTCAGAGCATCCTTGTCGGAGGGGAGGGAGGAGGTTCTTGCACTGTTCCCCCACTCTGGAGGGGAAGAAGGGCTGAACCACAGGATTTGAGCTCCTGGAATTGGCTGTCGAGAGACAGTTTCACTTCCTGCCTCCGACTGTCGCAATGTCCGGGTTGCAAGCAGCGAGAGCAAACGTTTCTAATGTAATTTCCATGTTGATTTTTCAGCTGTGGCTCTTTTAACACCCTCTCCCCCTGGGCCTGTTGTGTTCTCTGTGCCTTTCCCGCTGCCCGTTCCCCAGCGATGACAAACTGCGAAGCGTTTCCCAAGAGGTGAGAAATCCTCACGGGAATCATCTGTTGCAAGTCCTGTCTGACAAAACCGTGTCAGAGCTTTGGGGACTTTCTCTCTATTTTTAATTGAGTGCATCTTTTCCCTGGCATTTCCCCCTGCTGGCTCCTTCCACCCTTGCTAATACAGCAGATCTGGGATGGGAAGCAGTGCTCGTGCCAGGATGGGGAAGAGCTGTTGCTCCCACCTGATTCCCTGCAAGGATTTCTTACATAAAAGGTGCACACGGGGCTCCCTCTCTCCCTTTATTCCTCCCGTGCAATCAGCACTCTTGATTTAGTCCCTTTCTTATCGTGGCCTTGCAGTATCACATCTTGGCTTGGTATTTAGTCTTCGAGAGGCTTGAAAGGGCAGCTTCTCCTTGAGTTTATCAGCTCAGATGGGGGACGCTGCTTGATGCTTTGCCAGGGAGCTTCTGTGCAAGGCCTTTTATGTCTCGATCGAGTCAGGGCGTTCTATTTAATTAAAGACATGGGGACACAAAAGGCTCCTCTTGGATAAAATTTGGGGGGGAAAACGTGCCCCTGCCTCAGAGGGGAAAGGGGGATGGATTCCCAAAGCCAGCAGAGCCTGGTGAGAGCTGAGGGCAGGGCAGCACGGGGTGGTTTAACAGAAGGGGAGGCAGCCGCTCTGCCAGCAGAAGCCCGTGAGCAGAGAGCCACGGAGCACAAAATTAACACACTGGCTCATCAGGAAATGTTAATGTGGGCAAGGTGGGGAATTGCTTCATATGGGCAAACAATCTGTGCAGGAGGGATAAGCGCCATCAAAACCTGGTACAAATCCGGGCACGTTTCTCCAAAATCTGCCCTCTGCCCTCAGCTTGAGGTTCAAGACAGGAAACGCAAAGCCCCGATGAAGGTGTTAAATCCTTATGGCACGAGAACAACAAAATGTTTTGCTGAGATGGAACAAAATTAAAGAATCCAATGGGGATTTTCTAGAAATGATAAAGGCACTGTTACACGGGTCCCAGGAGGGGAACTTTGCAGCTTGGAGTAAGTGGTTTGGACAACTTAATTCTCTTCAGAACGGTCCTAAACACAAATATTAACTGCTAATGAACTCATGTCCTCTACAAATGCTGGCTCTGCTTTCATCTGCCAGATTCTTCTGAAATTTAACTTGTTCTCCGTGACCTCCACCATTCCCCACTGCTCCCCTGATGGAGAGCTGGGACCAGCTCCTCCCAGCCACCACCTCACCTCTTTAGCCATCACACAGGGCCTATTTCCCCCTTTGGAATGATGGCAGGGAAGCCAAGATCCACATAACCTGATGCTGAACTGAGTCCCCTTCCAGTTACAGTGCACCTGGGAGGAGCAGACGCTCCAGTGTTATGGATATTTGACAGTCAGACTCCGATTTCAACACCCCAGATGAGCAACTGCTTTAGAAGCTGCTCAAAGCCTGTCTGGATAGGGCCACAGGCAAGGTAATGATCATAGAACTTCGCAGGAAGAAGGCCAGAAGAACATTAAAAAGTAATTGAAAGGCCTGGGGGATGAGGGGAAGAGGAAGACAAGCTCAAAGAAACCAAGGAGAAAACTTGAGGCACGGCAGTGTGTGAGTGCATTTGTCTGAAAAGCCCTAAAAAGGGAGTCATGTTGAAGAAAAGGAGGAAACTGCCTCTGAAAGGGTCCTTTGAAATGGCAGCAGTGGTTGGGAAGCAGTAAATGGGAGGCACTGGGAAAAGGAGGGAGTTCAGCTGCAGGATGTGTCTCCAGATCCACCACAGCCACAAACCACTTTAAGGAGAGGTGAATGTTACCAATGCAAAAATAACCCTAAAAATATTAAGAGCACACCTCAGGTAGCACTTAAAGGAAAGGAATGCTTCCTCTTCATCCAGAGAGACTTCAGAATCACACAGATGGTTAAAACATATCTATAGTAGTGGTAGTAATTTAGAAGCCTCTCTGGAGGAAAACAAGGTTTTAGCCTTTTTTTTTTCCTTTTAAATGGCAGCGAGCTGAATTTTAAGGTGGAGTGAGTTTATTTCTGTCGTGGCTGACGCAGAGAAAGCTCCATCACCCACAGATAATGGCAGATGGTGAGCCGTGCCCAAATCCATCAGGCACAGGCCTCAAGTGGAAGTTCAAAGCAGGACTGGGGATGGCATTTCTCAATCAAGGGGCAGCCAGGACACAAAAATCCACGTGCTCCGAGCACCTCTGTGAGTGGCAGAGGAGCCTCTGAGCAGCCCAGGGGACAAAAGATGACGCAGGGTAAGAAACCGTGCGCTCAGCGGCTGACTGAGGGCTGGTTTTATCCCTACCCTGCTAACTCACTGGTACATCATTAAGGTGGATGAACATGGCTCAACAGAGCTGATAATCCTGTGCCCACGGTGCTGTTGCAGAGGGCAAAACATTTCCTGGAGGTGGCGGAGGGGACTCTGAGGCACCATATGGTCTCCCGCAGCCCTTGCTCCGCGCGCGGGCGCGTGCTCTCATGTGACACCCCATTAGCGAGTCACACGGAGCAGAAAGCAATTTTATGGCCAGATCCTGCTCTTAGAAGCTATGATGACTAAACTAGCTAATCAAATCAGCATAAATTTGCAAACACCGTTTTCGCAGCTGCGGCCGTAAATATCATCAGCAGAACGCGAATAATCCCGAGCACACGAGGAGTTGAGTAATGGGTTCCCAATGGGCGTCGGAGCCATCAGCCGCTGCCTGGCAACTCGGGGAGGGGGCGAGGGGGGCGATGCTGATGAACCTGGAACAGCAGATGCAGTTATCACGACAAAGCAGCGAGAGCACACACACCAGAGAAGGGGAGAGGAGAAGGGGGGGAAAAAAAAAAAAATCATTTAGAGAGACAAACGAGCGTGGTGGGTGCCCCGCTCTCGCCCGAACGCAGGCACATGTGCATGCTGCATGTGGAGGGATGCGTTTTAGCGTTCCCAAAGTGACTCATTTGGCATTTTCCAGGGACCTGCAAGAGGCTCCCCGCACGCACGTTCCCGTTTTGTCAACAAGCCATAAAAATAATCAGCCGAGGTGAAATTCGCTGCGAACACAGACACCGGGGCTAAATTTGTTTTTAATCTGTGCCAGCTCCCGCTAATGGGAGCCGGGCTGTGCGGCGCTCCCGGCACGAACAAAGGGGAGGGGGAAAAGCTGCCGGGATGAGCAGCCTCCACCTCCCCTCTGGTGAGGACCAGCAGCTCGTGGTCCCAGAGCAGATGGAGCAGGCTGGAACGGGCACGGCCGGAGCGGAAGGACCGTCCCACGGCCCTGTGCCCAGGGCCCCCGGGAGCAGGCGGCTGCAGGCACAGCCAGCTCAGCCCCCAGCACAGGGAAGAGGCTTTTGGGGCTCAGAGAATTGAATGGACCTCTCCTGCACCTGCCAGCAGGAATCTGGCTCAGCCACATAGATATATTTGCAAAAAAAAAGAAAAAATCAGGGGAAAAAAAGACCAGCAGTGATGTCCTTTTGGTAGGCTGGTAACAACACTTGGCTGTTATGGAGCATATCCTCGCCTGATGAGGATACCCCACCTACTCTGAGGTAAAATCCAGAGGGCAGGACAAACACTGCACTGCATAAAGGTAAAGTCTGCTGGAATCCCCAAAATCTCGTGGAGAAAAGGCCCGAGTGCGGGGTTGGTTACACACCAGTCGTTACAGCTCACAATAAAGCAGCTCCTAGCTGAGCTCTGAAGCCGGTCTGCAGCAGTGCAGAAACCAAAGTGAACACGGAATGAGAGCATTTCCAAGTTTCCAAGGAGCTGGCAGCCCAGCCTGGGCTTCATCCTGCTGTAACCAGGAATGTTGCTTGCAGATTAAAATGTGGAGATACCCCAGGCTGCCGCTTTAAAGCTGACTTACACCCAAACCATGGTTTGCCGTATTTTCTTGGTTATGGGGATTATTGTTATTATATTTCGCTTTCAAGCATTTCCAAAAGACAATGCTGTGCCCAGCATAGGGGCAGCCTTTCTGAGCTCATAAATCAGGAGATTTGAAGATACAGAATCCCCTGAGTAACTGGCAGACATGGTGGACCAACACAAACGAATGTGGTGGATTCACCGTGCTTAGAAAATGGAGCTTAAAGGAAAAAAGGGGGAAAAAGCTCTTCCCTGGCCAGGAAGCAAAAGGGCAAGTGACAGAGCAGCTTGACATGCTGATGGAGCACATCAAAGGCAGGGGTGGTGCCAGGTGCTGGTTCCTCTGCTCACGGCAGCCTCAGCTGAAGCCAGGGAAGCTCATGCAGGCACTGGCACCGTGCGCAGGGAGTGTCCCAGTAAATGTGTGAAACACCCATAATAAGAATAGGAAAAGACCAGAAACAGGTGCAGGGGCTCGAGGTGCCTCCCATACCAGCACTGAGGACTGTGTCCCTCAGCAGCTTTCTCCAGAGAAGGTCTGTGGTTTGCATTTGTTTTCTCACTTGTGCAGCATTTTCAACAACCTCCGTCCTCCTAAAGGGGAGATTTCCAGCAGTGCCTCTCCAGCAAAGCTGGTGGTTACCCACTGACCTGAAACACTTCCACAGCTCCGTGCTCCTGGCACCAGATGGGAGTGAGAGGGAGGGAGAAGAGCTGCATCTCTGGGTGCACAAAAGGACTGTGGGCAGTCAGAACTGGGCTCAAGCAGCAAAGCCAGCAGTGGTATTTCTCCAGAGCACGGAGATAATTTGGAACAAAGGGACGCGCTCGCCACATTGAGCCCAATTCCCAAATATATACCAAGGTCTCAGCCCAAGGCAGCACAGCCACCGTGAGCCAGATCCATCACGAGTAACCAGTTTCTCCTTGAAAAAACACACCCCAGCAACCAAAGCCAGGGTGGAGAATTACTGTCAGAACCAGCGCAAACTCTGGAACATGGTTTAAAGCTTTTTTTTTTCAGGGTCCAGAAAATTCCAGCTCGCTCCTCCCTGTGTTTCACTGCAGCATCAGCCTCTCGTCTGCACTGTGGCTGGGGCCGGGGCCAGGAGGTGCCAGCTACTACAAAAGATTCCTCTTGTGCTCTTCCTGGTTTGATCCAAAACAAAACCTGCTGCAAATTTTGGAAGAACATCTGTTCCCATCAAGCACCCAGCCCAAGCCTCCCAGACCCACGAGCTCTGGGTAATTCAGTGGAAAAGCGAGGGAACGTCTCAATTCGTTGATGCAGAATTTTTGGCAGCGTTTGCTGCTCTTTGCTGTGTACACAGAAAGCCTCTCCTTTGTGCACACAAGCAGCTCAGTTCAGGGCCTTTCGGGGAAGGGTAAAAAAGAGCTGCCTTTCCCAAACACGTTTTTCCCCAAGAGACATAAACATGAAGGATACGTTCACCAATTTTGGGAACGCTCACACTGATTTTAATCAATTAATGGGCTTGTTTTGGCGCAGGGATAAATGGGATTGTTACTTATTTAGTGTAAAAGAGCATCCAGAGCATCTCCCAGCCCAAGAGCTGCCCCAGGCCCCACGTGACAGGATCCTGCCCAGACTGCACCCATGGGGCTCAGGAGATAACAAACCCTTTCTGTGGCTGCCTGTGGCTTCAGGCAGGGCATGACTTGGAGCAAGCCCACCCACAACAAGCAGCAGGTCTGTGAGGAGCGACCCAGCCACGGGGCCATGTGATACCTCCCCCTCTCCTTGGATTTGGGAAGCCAAGCATCCTCGAGCTGCACCGAGCTTGGGCTCCACTCCAGCCAGACATCGCTCGCCCAAGTCCCTCCCCTGCCCCAAGCCTGGTGTCCAGCTGAAGTGTGCAGGGACAGTTTTTCCTGGGATTCCAGAAGTCCCAGGCTGCGCGGGGCCTGGATATTGCCACACTGCTGCAGAGACACGGTGCATAAAACAGTAATTTGTGGTCTTAGCTTAGAGCTGAAATAGATACGACAAACAAAGCAAGAGAAAATCTACTGCAGTTCCCAGTGTGGTGTGAAAGCACTGAAAATTATAGTGGGAATCTCAGCTATAGCTCCAGCTCCAGGATAGTTGCAGCTATGGTATTTGCCACACTCTGTAGAGCCAGAATCACAGCCAGGCCCGTGCAGGCAGATGAGGAATGAGCAGAGTAAAGCTGCATCCATCTACCGTACCCCTGGAGCTGTGCCTGACAAGCAATTTACAACCAGCGCCCAGAGATTAACCTAAATTAGGTGACAGTTTACCTCAAAATGCTATAAACCCCCACAGTTTAGGAGGGGGCTGCACAGACCTCCTCCTTCATCTCCACGAGGGGCTGAAGGCTGGAGCTGGGTCACACTGGGACCAAGGGAAGGGGCTGGTGGGTCAGAACCCCCCATTTTCCACACCAAACCTCCTGTGAGGCCCAGCTGCTGCAGCAGGATGGCCTCCTCTGCTCTCTGCCCATTGCTGTGACCAGGGAGAGCACAATGAGGGGCATTAATCCTGAATAAATCCCACTGGCAGAAAAAGGTGGTCCTGCAACATCCCAATTCGACAGAGGTGCACGCAGCAAAGTCATCTGCTTCACACTCCATATTTTTTCCCAGCAGCAGGAAAAAGGATTTCCTGTCACCCCTTAAATCATCAGAGCTTCTTGCCTGACTGTTTCAAGCACAGCTTTATTATCCCTTACATCAACTTCTGGGGGCACTGTCCTTTTTTTGTAATAGAATACCAGAGTTTGAAGTTCCATGTGTTGGGGGTTTTTTTGTTAGTTTTTGTTTTCTTCATCCACTCTGGTTTTGTCTCATTTTTTTCCTGGTAGGGGAACCAGTGACATTTCAAAGCAGCACAATTGCTGCATGCTCGCTCAGAAGAAATTGAGGTCCTGTCTCTGCACTTTCCCTCAGAAAACGCCTCCCGAGCTTGCGGCGCCACAAAAAAGAAAATCTGATTTCACAGCAGCACAAAGACACAAATTATTCCAAAGCAAGGCCGTGCAAAATAAAACCTACCATTAAATCCAAGAGGCTGGAATCAGGAGATCCCATCTCTGATTATCCCCGTTCCCCAGCAGAAGCTTTGCCCGAGTTGGAGCTGCCGGGTCACGTCCATTATTTTCTCACACGAACCATTAACCCAAGCAGGATCACCCACGGGGCATCCTGAGCACAAATGCAAAAGGCTTTGACACAGCACGGTTTTAGTGCTCACGCTCAGCAATATCTTCTCACAGCAGGGATAAGTCCCAGGTATTGCTCTGAGCTGGAAAAGCATCTCAGAGGAGAGGCACAGAGATTTCGGTGTTTCCTGTCCGCCCCTGCCTGGGTGACACCTCTGAGGCTGAAGGCAGCCCACACTCCCATCTCACAGGCTCCCAAATCGCAGGGCTGGGAGCGTTTCACCACCGCGGGTGCTGACGGAGGGTGGATGCAGCGAGGTCGGGGAGTGGGGCAGTCGTGCTTCCCTCAGGTTGGAAACAATAGGAGTAAAACAGAGTTTGAGCACAAGCTCGTCTCCACCCAAAGCAAAGCCACATGCAACTCGGCTCAGGAATGAGAACTATGCAGCCAGAGGTTTCCTCCACTTATTGTTTTGGGTTTGGGCTGCAGTGGGCAGGGAGGGGAGGAACAAAAACCACAGAGGGTGCGGGAAGGGAGATGAAACCCAGCAGAGCCAGACCTCAAGCCCTGGTTTCGGGGTGCAAGGCACGAGGCTGTGATGCCCTCTGCAGTGATTCCCTCAGCCCCCAGTGCCCCTGGCTGCTGCCCCTCAGCTCAGCTGTACCTGCAGCTTGTGGCACACCCACGCCTGTGTGACATCCCTGTGTGTGACACCCCCGTCTGTGTGACACCCCCGTCTGTGTGACACCCCTGTGTGTGTGACACCCCTGTGTGTGTGACACCCCTGTGTGTGACACCCACATCTGTGTGACACCCCCGTCTGTGTGACACCCCTGTGTGTGTGACACCCCTGTGTGTGTGACACCCCCGTCTGTGTGACACCC
>WEIT01011872.1:564052-586589 GCA_013389985.1 Dryoscopus gambensis
CGACCTCTGTGTGACACCCCCGTCTGTGTGACACCCCCATCTGTGTGACACCCATGTCTGTGTGACACCCATGTCTGTGTGACACCCCTGTCTGTGTGACACAAATGTGTGACATCGGTTTGATTTGCACTGACGCCCATCAATCTGGCACGCTCACTACACAGCAGAGCAGACGTGGCAATGTCTAAACAGGAGCTGTATTTAAAAGAACAAACTCCAGCAGAATTCCTTCCCCCACAAACATACGCCCAGGAAGACCCCAGATTTTCAGCTTTCCATTTCGATACAGAAGATGCAACCTGGAGCGTGTGGTGTGCTGGGTGAGAGGTGCTATGGTTTCTCTTTCCCTCTTGTCCAGATTCAGCCAAGCATTGTTTCAGCCCCATTTACAGACATTCTCCACTACCCTGACTCTTTTCCAGACCTGCTGGGAATGCAGGGCTGTGGAGATTCATGGATACTGACCTCTTAACTAATAAGCTGCATGCAATCTGTGGCTAAAAGCAGAGGTAAGAGACTGCAGTGTTACTGCCCGCATTCCCTTCCAATATTCCCTGAGCTCCCAGCAAACAGAGCAGTGTTTCACCAGCTCCCCGTGCTCCTCATCCCAGCTCCTGGCCTTTTTGGTGCAGAGAGGAGAGATTCAGGGAGCAGTGGTTTTGTAACAAGCTGATTTTAGCTCAAACTGCCAAGGAAATGGGTATTTTCACTTTCTCCCTGCTCCTGTCCCTACCTTTGTCCTTCTGTTGGCATGAGCATCAGCCAAGCCAGGGAACTGATCCAGCTGGAAACTGTCTGCTTGTCTTTTCCCTTTCTGCTGGGTTAGTTTTCAGAAGGATCAGGTTCCTAATCTGGCAGATCGCTCGAGAGCTGATTTTGGCACCGGAGAGAACACATGACCCAACAGCAGGGACTTAGATCAGCTGAAACCAAGCCTAAACCCTCGCCCACAGAGAACACCCATGGCCCACCCTGTGCCCACCCAGGCAAAGATCCTCTGCCTGCACAGGAGGCTCCTTCCACGGAGCTGTTCTGCTTCCAGAGGGGAACAGGCATTTTTGGGTAGTGGTGAGACGTGACCTCCCCTCTCTACCTGCTCCACTTGCACGTCCCTTGCCACTGCTCTGCTGCCCCTTAGAAAAAGCCCAGGGCTCCACTCTGGCCTTCCTTTTGGATCAGTGTATCTTTCCTTAAGCAGCATCATGCCACTCCCCGGGGATGTCAGTGCTCATGGACGCTCGTGTATTCACCCCAGACACGTGTGAGATGTGCATGTGCACGCCCTGGGCAGATGCACGCAAGCACAGACCTAAAATATGCCCAGAACATTCTGGTTCCCACAGGCTGCAGGAATGGGCTGTGCTGCTGCGAGCCATTACTACCGAGCACAGGGTGTTTCTATGGCTACACCTTCCCTGGGTTTCACTCCTGCTTTCAGCAGCACTCATCCTGCCTGTCTGTCTGTCTGTCTGTCTCTCCCTCGCACACACAGGAGCCAAACATCCCTTCTCTCCTCACTCGGGCCCCCGTCTCCACTCCAGATAACACCTCTGCTCTTCCTCCCACACACAGCTAAAAAATTCAGCGTGGCTGTTTCTTGGGACCCAGCAGAAGAGGGGGCAAAGATTCTGATCCAAACTGCCCCCAAATGCCAGCAATCCCACAGCAATCTCCTGAACCTCCACCCTTATTTACAGCAAGGCTGGTCCTGGCCACATTTACTGGAGATCTCTCGAGTTCCTCATGGTGGCACAGGAACCTCACAGGAATCCTACACAGGAGCCCCACAGGAATTCCACAGGAACCCCACAGGAACCCCACACAGGAACATCACAGGAACCCCACAGGAACCCCACACAGGAACCCCACAGGAACCCTCATGCTGGCACAGGACCAAGAGCGGGCAGACCCCTAAGCTGCTCCCAAAACTCTGGAGAACTGGCCTGCTGAGGGGAAATAAAGAAGAAAATCTGTGCCAGGAAGGCTGGGATCGGGAGCCACGTGCAGAGGGGGTCAGCAGCCCCCTGGCCCCAAGGGTGACTCGTTGAGCAGTGTGAAATGGAGGCCTGGGCTGGATGTTGGGGGAAACGCTCATGGCTGGGAGCAGCTCATGTCAAGCTGAATAAATCCCCTGCTCTCCATCCTGAAACACAATGGCACATGAATGACTAAGCAATTCTGATAACAATTCAATAGACAAATGTCAGCTTGCTTTGATTAAACATTACTTGTGGAGCTGTTTCAGGGCAGCTGAAGACACACCAGCCTATCTGTCTCACCCCAGCCCTCCCAGCCACCCTGCCAGGGCACACAGACATTTATTTCACAACAACTACAACTGATTTTTTTTCCCCCCATGTAACTGGAATTTGTGTAACATCTGAACTAAGTCTAGATTTATGCAAGAAGAGCTGGGAAAATAAAAAAAAAAGCAAAATAGCCTCTCTCTATTTTAAGACCTCGGTTTCACTGTCACTTCTCCCTTGCTCCATCACTTATCCCTTAGCACAGTAATAGCATGTCCAGTTTGGAGATACAGGTGGAACAGAGCCATGCAATTACCACATTTCCACATATATTCCTGAGTATTTGCAGCACTGAAATAACACTCCTCTAGCACAGGGCTAGTCCAGAAAAACAGCTCCATTTAGGAATGGGGCTGAAACCTGCACCCAGGCTTTGACATGCTGCAGCTCTAACCCATTTTTAATCATTCCTATCCGTGCTGTAGGTCAGCCCTCCACAAAACAATAGCCCCTCCTTTCATTTTTGCAGAGCACGTTCACGCAAGCAGCTTTTCCCCTTTTCTGAAGGTTGTGCCTTGCCAGGCCCCCAAACCCAGCTCTGGGTGCCGAGAGGAGCAACCTCAGCCTCACTCACGGGCTCTGCCCTCGTCTCCAGTCAGTTGTGAAATGAGCTGCTAAGCACTGCATCCGTAATGGGCACTGCAGTGCAGATGGCAAAAGCACAGTCACAACTCCGCCGTGCCTCCGCCGAGAGCCCTGGGTGATGCAGCAGAGCAGCTCGCAGGAGTGAGGAGGGGAAGGGAGGCTGCTCCTCCTGAGGCGTTTTCACCTTTCTGTCCGCACACGAGGCTATTTGGTGTAGCAGTAACACGGAACGATGTCCCGAAGATCCTGAGTGAAATCCTCTGCACTGCAGGCTGTGGGACTGAGGATTCCACCCTGGGATCAGCGCTAGGCTGTGTTTCAGTGATGCTCCTTGCCTTGGAGTTGGGAGGACACAAGCATCTCCCACCCCTCCGCTGCATAGATCTCTTGGTCACTAAGAAGGACAACAGACCCTTGCAAACATCCTCAGTCACCACCAGTCCCAGGGGCCTCACTGCTGCCCCTGACCTCAGTCGAGAACAGTGAGTGAGAATGTTATTTCTCTAATTTCACTCTCAACAAAGTCCCTTGGCTGCTTTCCTTTCTCCCGGGCTGGGAACGAGCCTGTGGAAGCAATCTGCCCTTGTGCACACAGAACCCACACTCACAAGGGTAAGTCTGTGAGCTTGGGCTATTCCTTTAGCTGTGACAATTGGCAGAGGCCTCAGAGGAGACATCCACACCAAGCACATACAAAAATTCTCAGGGACAATGACCACACGTTTGTGGATAGGCGTAGGCACGCACACAGCAAACAACTAAAAGTCGGGAGAGTCCTGCTTGCCCCTGGCTGCAAAGGGAAATTCTCAGCTGATCCTTGCAGCTCCCATTCGAGAGCACAAAGCCACTTGCAAAACCACCAGGTTGGCCCTCGCAGCTTTGCTGTTTTCAGTATTCTTTGAGAGTTCCCTCTGATTTGCTTTATTAGAGAAACCCACTCAAAGGGATTTGTGTGCCTGCTCAGCTTGATTTGTGAACTCCAACAGGAGGGGCAGCCAGTAAAATTAATGAGGTTCTGGGCAAATGATTGCCCATGCAGACCCACAGACATAAAGCATTAACTGACTGTCTAATTAACAAAGGCCACGTGCCCGATTAGGCATGCAAACGCTGCCGCTGCTACACGCACACTGACACACATTAATGTCTCAGCGAGGATACATTTGCAAGTGTCTGCTTGGCACGATGATGGAGCACGCAGCCTGCTTCCATAAACACTTGTCAGGATGCAGGATATACGTCCATGAAATAATCTGCTGCCCGTTTTCTGTAACGAGCATGAATTCCTTCTGGGAAGCAGCACAGCAGGTCCCCGGGCCTACGCTGGCCCTGCTTGAAAGCCACCTTCCAGAAAGGGGCAAACCAAGGACAAAGTGGCCTTGGGAGAGAAGTTTGAACGGGGTTTCGGTGGTGTTGTCATGCGAGTGAAGGGCTGATTTCATGCTACAGTGTCTGTACTGGGTGATAAGGGGTCAGGGGCACATGGCCCTGTTCCTAACTCTGCTGTGTCCTTATCACATAACACCCTCCAGGTCCTCATCTCCTTCCTGATGAAAGCTCAGGGTTTGTTTTTTTTTGATTCGCCACCATAATTTATTTTTTTTTTTAAAGAGAGAAAAACGGTCTGAAACATCCAACAAAGGAGCCAGGAACAGCAATGTCTAGGAGGGGGTTACAGTACAGGATACCTGCTCTCCATCAGCTCACATAACTCAATTGGTGCTGCCAGACCACGTCATTTTGGGACACAGATATGAGCTGGGGAGGCCGGGAAGGCGAAATTCTGGAAAGCTCCTGGCAATCTCTGGTGCCAGAGGAGAAATTTTTGGCACCGGTTCCTGTCGTGGAGCAGGGTCAGAGCAGCAGCCGACACACAAAGGGAATTCCTGGGAATGCCATGGAGGCCAGGAGGGCCGGGGAGCTGTGGAGGGTCCTGCTGTGTGACGGGACTGAACTCCTCCTCACCTCAGAGCCCTGAATGCCCAGATCCTGCCCCATCCCCTCTCTGCTCCCTGCAGCAGGAGCTGCACACGGACACCTGAGCCCTGGCCCTTGCTCAGGGCTGCTGGGTTCAAGGGGCTGAAGCTCAGGGCATCCCTCAAGCCCGGACTCAGCCCCACTCCCCCTAAATTCTCAGAAACTCCCATTTCTCCGAGGATCCGGGGAGGCCAAGGGGGCTGTTATGATAACTGGTTATGCCTGTGATGCGTTTCCGTGCTGCTGGAAGGTTTCCAGAGACATTTCAGGTGCTGGTGAGACCTTCCAGCACATCCATTTAGAGTCTGCAGTTTCCCTTCCTTCCTGCATTATTTACCACACAATCCCGAGCAGCTTAAAAGACTGTTCCAAGCTATTTTCTGAATCATCCTTCCCTCCCTTTGCTGCTTCATGTAGTAATCTCTCCGAAATCTATTTTGGGAGTGGCGTTTTGCAGCAGAGGGTTGTTTTGTTTGCTTCTTCCCAACTGCTCCGTTGCAGAGGCAGAAAGTTGGTTTGTTCTTGGGAAGTTGCTGACAAGGACAGGGCTCACAGATCCTGTGTCCTGAGGCCTCGCCTTGCTCCAGGGTCCTCTCTGGGATGGGGACGTGGAGGCTCAGAATGACAAAAGCAAGGCCATGCCCATTAATCTCCTCCTGCAGAGCTGCTCCTGATGATCAGAGCTGCAGGCAAGGGCTTTCTGCAGAGCTGGGTGAGGATGGCAGCTCATACTGATTTCTCAGAGCACGGTCCCTGATGAAGGTTTGGATTCCTGAATTACTCTGAGGCCGTGCAGAGCACCTGGGCAGTCTGGTGAGGAGGAGGGTGGACATTGCCAGCAGCCAGGTTACAGAACAAAAATAACATGGAGAGGGGGGTAGATTTTGAGCTGAGCAAACTGGAAAGTGCTTTTTCTTTTTCCAGAAGCAACCAAAAATCCCGAAAAATACCTCAGACCTTATCCTGGAATTGAAGACACATTTTGCACCAGAGGGACTACGCTTAATTTGCTACCTCAACTCAGTTTCTCAGCCACCCAACATTCATGTTAGATTAATATTTGCAATTCAGCTGCCCTGCTCTTACCCTGAGAGCATCTGACCGGGAAGTGGCTGCACTTCCCCACTGCAGGTTCAAAGCCAAAGTGCTGCGCTTGCTTCAGCAGTTTTTGGCAAAGTTCAGTGCAGTTCTCAGCTTTGAAGCATAATTGCCCAACTACAGCAGTGACTCTGGTCTCCAAAGGCCAAAAGGAGAGAGGGAAAAAGGAGGGAGGTGAGAGGACAGCTGAGAATTGCACATTTCAGATGTGCCATACAGCTATTTGTTTTTGGAGGCCTATTTCTGGAAAACTGGACAGCTAAAACAAGAAAGCAAATCCGAAATGAAAGATCACACTAGAAAGCACACACCCCCACACACCATGGCAGGCAAGAGCTGGGGGACTGGTGTAATCACAGCTATAATGATTCCATAATTTCACATCCAAACATAATTAGTCGAGGTACGTTCTTCGACAGCTAGAGATTTGCAAAATTAGGGTCAAGCAGGTTCATTTTTTTAATTGCTCTCGTTTCCCCCCTCTGTGTTGTTTCTTGTTGCTTTATAGGCTGCTCCCTGGGCCAAATTCATCCCTGGGGTAACCCCCTTTTAAAAAGATCCCCCCCAAAGCTGATCCTTTGTACCCTGGAAGCACGGCAGCACGGCAGCAAGCAGCTCTGCCTGCGTGACTGGCCCGTCACGTGTTGGCACATCTGAAGGACTGCGTGTGCAGCTTGCCAGCCCTAAGAACCCAATTCCCTGGGAAAGAAAAAAACCCAAAAAATCCAACTGTAGGCTGCTCTCTGCTTCATACATTATTGCTGTCAACAGCAGCAGCAGCAGCAGAGTGCAGGCAGCCAGCCCAATTCCAGCAAGATCAGTGCCCGCGCCTTCGGGTGGCAGCAGGACGTGCAGGGGGCTGTTGGAATGTGCAGCCAGATTCCATTCTCTGATTGGATCCCGCCGAACCAAAGCAGCCAGGATGGGAAGCTTTCAGCGTCCAGACATCCCATTAAATGGTCTCTCTCAAAGGTGATGCTCCCTTGGGTTGGGCAAACCAGACATTGCTGATGCATTTGCTCACTCTGTGTCTAAGCGATGACTCTCATTTATCTGTATCACCCACAGCCTATCAATAGTTCTGTGATTGCCCAAAACATTCACCACTGACATTTGGGGGAGAAATTGTTCCCTGTGAGGGTGGGCAGGCCCTGGCACAGGGTGCCCAGGGAAACTGTGGCTGCCCCTGGATCCCTGGCAGTGCCCAAGGCCAGGCTGGACGGGGCTTGGAGCAGCCTGGGACAGTGGGAGGTGTCCCTGCCCATGGCAGGGGTGGCACTGGATGGGCTTTAAGGTCCCTTCCAACCCAAACCATTCCATGATGATTTTATCCCGGTGAATAGCAGAGCCCAGCTCCGTGCAAACAGCTCCCAGGCACGAGTCACAGCCCAGGCTGGGGCCAGTGGAGCTCAGTTACCTGGCCAGGAATGCAGTTTCAGGTCTGCATGAAAACAGCCAAGGAGAACAAAGCCAAGAGCCCCAGCACAGCGGAAAAAACCCAGAGCTGTGTCTGGCCAGCAGCGTTTGTACCCCCAGGCACTGAAACACAACAGCTGGAGATGAATGCGGACATCAATGGGGTGCACACACAGCCAGGTACAAATTCTCAAAGCCCTTGACCACATGCAAGCCCCTGCACTGATTTCATGACTGTGCCCCGTGCTCTGGGATGGCCCTGCTGGGGCAGGGGGGTGGCACCTGTGACCCACTGCGCTCCCTTCCAGCCTGGCCCATCCTGGGATTCTCTCACAGGGGTTTTCTCAGTCTGAACCAACGAGACCAGATCCCAGCAGCTGGGTGCCATCAGCCCTAGGAGCCCTCAGCCAGCACTGCCAGGCTGTTTTGGAGGCTGCTGAGGGAGATCATTACCTGATCCATTAACACAAGCGAGGAGCCACCCACTGACATCCCATTTTAGAGGGCAACACACTAAACTCCATTAAAATGGAATCCAGGATGCCAGGCGACAAGCTGAAAATACAATATTCAGCCTGCCAGCAAAGGCAACAGAGTTTGGGGGGGGAAATGTA
This sequence comes from Dryoscopus gambensis, assembly GCA_013389985.1. Lineage (NCBI taxonomy): Eukaryota > Metazoa > Chordata > Aves > Passeriformes > Malaconotidae > Dryoscopus > Dryoscopus gambensis. Next base: position 572,049 of record WEIT01011872.1, read on the forward strand.
AAAAAAGTCACATTCTAGCATCTGCAGCCCCAGTGAGGACACCTGAAGTCTGCACGTATGGCTGCTTCGCTGGGACAGCCCTGCCTGCACGGGGTGGGCAAATCCAAGTGTTTGCATCTCATTCTCCAGGCTGGGACACATCAGTCAGGGCTGGGTGAGTGGCTGGGATCCCCCAGCACAGTTTGGCAGCATCAGCACTCGGGCCGGCCTTTACCCTGCGCAGATGTTGCTGTGCTGAGGACGAGGAGATGTTTATTTTGCAGGATGAGGGTGTCTTGGCCTGTGGCACTCAGCCAAGCAGCCCAAGGTCAGCTCTCCACACGCTGTAGGGTTTCTTTGGCACCTCTCCCAAGCAGTTTCTTGGTTGCAGCACTGGTGGGGAGGGAGGGAGGTGGGAAAAGAGGGGAATCCTCCAAGTCTGCAATGCCCAGGCCCTGCACAGCCCAAGGCAGTAACACTGGAGCTGCTCAGAGCTCACGTGTCCACATGGCAGCTGTGGATCAGATGCTTTAGGTGCAGTAAAAGAGAAAATGTCATCTTATTATTCTCACTCATCTTCTTGTCATAACACCATTTATCTCCACTGATCCCACTTCAGGTGCAACTAGACTGGGGTGGGTGCACTGAAGTCCACTGAGCAAAGCCTGGGAAAAGAATCTCTGGGGTATTCTCCTCTCCCTGCGTGCTACAAAGCCAGAAAATATTTCCTTTGTAAGGCCCAAACCCTTGTCGCTTGTCTCTGTGTCAGTGTCGAGTAACTGTGCTGAAGTTAATTATATTAATCTCTAGAACTGTCAGCTCACTATTTGAGAACTTTCTAAGTATCCAGAATTAGCAGCTCTTGTGATTTCCAGTGGCGCAAGTGAAATCAGAACCTGGCTTAATTTTAATGCAAAAAAAGCTTGGCACATCTCTGCCTTCCTGGAAAAGCTCTGGGAGGTTGACTGTTTCTAGGTTTGGGGACATTTTGGAGGGATATTGCTTCAAGGGACAGCTCTCCATTTGCACTGCACTTTTACACACACTCAGCATTCCCAAACCAGAACACGTGGAGCTCCTGAATGAATACAGAGGTTCCTGTTTGCTCATTTTAAACTCTGCTTTGAGCAGCATTCCCCAGTATCTGCGACCGCCCTTTGTGCACCAATTATTGATAAAATCAGCTCTCAGACTCCAAGTTTCTGTCTCAGTCTGCGATGTCCTGATGCAGTGATCACTAAGGAGACAGACCTAGAAATCTTCACCCCGACAGCCACGCTGAGTTCTCTGCATTTTAACAATGGAAAATATAAATACTGCAGGAAGCACTGGAAAAAACAGCACCTTGTTACTCCAGAAAGGCAAAAAATACTTTCAAATGCAAATTGGCTTTATGTACTTTTGAACTGGAATATCCTCACCTTCAAATCCACCCTCCCTCCTCCCCGAGCTTCAGCGGGGATTAATAGTCCTGTGTGCCGAGAGAGTTCAAACACTATTTTTAATCACATCTTACAACCACACTGTCCCAAATGCTTTGCATGACAAAGCAACCGAGGGAGAGAAATGAGAGAGAAGCGTGACGCGGAGCTGCGACGCGAGGGGGAAATCCGCGCTTCGGATCCAAAGCCCTCCCAGGAAAGAGGGATCTCAAAAGGCAGAGAGGAAATGGGGCTGGAGCAGAGCTGGAGAGCCTGACAAGGTGGAGAGAAAGAAGGGAATGTTTGGTGGGATGGATTAAGCTGCGGGAGCTGAGGCCGGGGCAGAGGGAGGGCACTCAAGGACACTGCAGAGCTCGCAGGCGCTCCGGGCTGGCGCTGAACTTTCTGTTCCCTGCTGCCTGTTTTGGAGAGTGTCCTGGGGATGCCTCGCCTTGGGAGTTTGCCTGCTGGGAGGAGGTCACGGAGCTGCCTGGGCCGTGCTCCCGCTGCAGGGTGACGGTGGCACATAGGCACGCGGTGACACTGCAGCTTTATATGGCACTGCCAGGGCCTGCTGGGACTGGGGTCTGCAGGGTTTACAGCTCCGGGGAGCCTCGGCGGCCCACAGGAGTGGCCACTCAGGATGTCTGAAATCTGTTTCCAGGTCTGTTCCATGCGTTGCTCAGTTCTGCCCCACTCTCTGCAAACGCCCTCGCGCTGGGATTTGAATCAGCCAAAAAAGAAGCCTCAAATGCTTCGCCCAAATCTGTTCGGGGATCCCAGATGTCATTATAAAAGTGAGTAAATATTAACACGCTCCCTTTCAAGGCAGTGTGTACAGTCAGTGTGTCAGACCTGGGAAGCTTTGCCTTCTCCAGCATTCAGGGTCGTGTGGATAGGCTGGAGCAGAGAGGTGGAAGCAGAAGTTCGGGTTCCCCTGTGGTCCTGCAGACCTCGCCAGGCACCAAACCAGGGCTGCAGTCTGGGACAGGCTTAAAAATGTCCACTGGGGGCCTGCAAGGTCCAGCCACAGGTGAATAACAGAAATAAAATTGGTTTGCCTCCCATCAAACCCAACTGATCAGATTTGTAACATTTTAACCCTGGCAGTCCGTAACACCAAGCCCCTGGCAGGCGAGTCAGCACCCACCTGTGTTTGCCATGGCAGCACAGGGAAAGTTCCTGCTTTGCAACCCCAGCGCTCCCCTCCACAATCTCTGCCTTTCTGCTCATGCTGCCCAGTGCCACGCGAGCCTTGAGGGACGGATCCAGGCTCAGCACTCCCTGCAGCTCTTTTCTGTGTGCTGGGGCCCGTCCTCCATGCAGGAGGGTTTTTTGCTGCGTTCATTTTCCAGAAAGGAGCTAAAAGCAATCAGCCCGTTCCTTGGAAAGGGCAGGGGGTGCCTCTGCACTCAGCCAGCAGTGCCCCGAGCTCGGGAGGATGGAGAGGAGGACAATGACACTTCTGTGCTGCTCGTCACCCGACTAGAAACAAACTGGCATTAACCTCACCCCTACGTGGGACAGACACAAATGCCAGGACACAGACACGGTGAGGGCTGTTTACAGTGGAAATGTCAGAGTATCTCAGCCCTGCTGGATACACAAAGGGCTGCTGCTCCCACTCTGGCACAAACTCAACCCTGCAGAAGCAGTTCTGCCACACGTGGCCCATCAGCAAACCCTGCTCCTCCTCAGCCTCACTAAACGTCCCTAAAATGATAAATCTGCCTCTAAGAAAAGGCCACTGAGGTGTTTTCGGGCTGAGGGAGAAGGATTTTGAGCGCACCACACTCAGATAAGCACCCTGTGCTGGATCCTAACTAGAACCCCTCCTGGGCACCCTCACGGTAATTATTATATAAGAAACAGTTTAATATGAGAATAAATTCCTGCAATCTTTGTACTCCACAGACAAAGTACAAGGCAGGCAAGGAAACAGAGGAGCTTTAGAATTGTCTCATGTTCACGCACACGACTGCTATTGCTGCTCAGCTCTTAACTAGCACAACACAAACCTGCAGTCAGAATCCCCCGCACACCCAATGCTTCCATGAACTTCTCAATGCAAAGACTGCAGGACTGGGCACCATCACACAGGGCCAGTGTCCTTCCCCTGCTCTCTGCTTGCTGGAGACCCCTGGAAAAACTCGGCCTGAAACCTGGTGCTGCACTGAAGCAGATCCTGTTGCTCACGAAAACAGGCTGCACACACTGCTTTGTTTTTGTAGGGTTGCTAGGGAGCACTGTTACTATTATTGATTTTTCTAAGGCCTCTGAACCACTTATCAAAACAAGTTATTCCACACGCACCACAAGGAACAAAGCCTGGTTCCCTGCAGCTCTGTGCCCTCCATCCCTGAACTTTAATTCCCAGTGCAATGGTCCCTCCCTCTCCCAAAAGCCAGGATCTCCCTCCCACATCTCTCTGGTGCTTGGCAGAGCAAGAAGGAGCAGAAGCAAGAGCTGGGTCACCATTCCAAACTTGTTTATTGGCTGGCTGGGAGCTACAAACAGTGGCTGATTGCTAAATTTGGCCTATTTCACTCTCACTGGGGGATTAATATGGGGCTTTCTCTGCTATCCAGTCATCAGTTTGCATAAAATTTGTAAGAACTCGTTCTTGCTGCGATTTGATGAATTTAGCTGAAAATTGGCCAAGAGCTTTTTCGGAGAGGAAAAGGGAGCAGTGGATGGGCAGGAAGTCAAGCTGCACAGTGTGGAAATCAGGCTGGAAGCACAGACAGTAAGGAACTACCCCAATTTTGCAACCAAATACACAGGGGAAAATACCAGAACACCTCATTAAGTCCCAGATTCTCAGTATCGAATTGGTAGCTGCGTCTGATAATGATTCTTCTGACACAGACTATTTACTGAACACACCTTGGATCCGGCAAGTGTGACTGCCAGAACACTGATGTGATGAATATTCACACATTGGGATGTTGCAATTTTAATGACATGGACACCATTAAAATACCAGGGTCCAGAGTGCAAAAGCAAATGGAAAAGGCCCGAGAAACCCAAGCCTTGAAGCTGGCCACTTGTTAATGGCAGCTTTGCACCTTTTCTACCAGCCAGCAGAGATAAGCAGCCTCCACTTTCTCGAGCTTTCCTGTGAAAGGACCTTTTTGGGGGAAAATTTCTCATGGTTGCTAACAAACATTGAGCTGCACCAGCCTTAGCAACGCAGGGAGAGCGTAGGTGTGAGGCACCTGTGAACACACTGCAACTGCGACTTGGAGGGGGGTGCGAGTGTGTGCCTGTGTCCTGACAAGCATTTCTGCACAGGGGTGGTGCACGGGGCTGCACAGACCCAGGGGCACAGGATCTGCTCCTCTGGGCACCTTTGCACCACGAGGCGTGAGTCAATGTGGAAGGCAGCACTGCCAGGAGGAAGCGGGGCTGTGTAAACACGAATCACCTCTCACACCGGGCGGGAGTGGGGCAGGGACCTCTGGATGTCACCTGTTCAGGCAAGGCCACCCGAGGCCATGTCCAGACAGCTGTTCAGCATCTCCAAGGATGGAGGACCCTCAAACTCCTTGGGCAACTCGTTCCAGTGCATTGCAGTGTTCAGACAGACCCTTTTGTGTTTTGTTGCGAGTCCATTCCCTCAGCTCCTGGCACTGGACACCACGGCAGGGCCTGGCTCTGTCTTCTTTACACCCTGCCTTCAGTTATTGGTACAGAATAGAATGGAATCATTCAGGTGGGAAAAGCCCTCCCAGACCATCAGGTCCAAGCTGTGCCCCATCCCCACCTTGTCCCCAGCTCGGAGGACTCAGTGCCACCTCCAGCCCTTCCTTAGACACCTCCAGGGATGGCAACTCCAAACACCTCCATGGGCAGCCCCTTCCAAGGCCTGAGCACCCTTTCCATGCAGAAATTCCTGCTGGTGTCCAACCTGACCCTCCCCTGGCATAGTTTGAGTCTATTTCCTCTTGTCCTGGACATCCACCTGGCTGCCCCCTCCTGTCAGGGAGTTGTGGAGAGCCACAAGGTCCCTCTGAGCCACACAGAGCAGTCCCAGCCCTCAGCTTCTCCTCACAGGAGAGATGCTCCAGTNTGATGAGATCCCCTCTGAGCCTCCTTTTTCCACACAGAGCACTCCCAGCTCTCAGCTTCTCCTCACAGGAGAGATGCTCCAGTCCTTTAACCACCATTGTGGCCCATCACTGCACTCCCTCCGAAGCTCCACATCTCCCTGGTCCTGGGGAGCCCAGGACTGAACACAATACTCCAGACACGCTTAGGAGCACAATCCAGAGCTCCTAAGAACTGTCAAGGGGGACAGCACCAACAGCAGAGTGCCAGGAATTGGGGTTTGTGAATACACTTTTCCCAAACCTGGAGACTCCCTTCTCCTTGCCTTCCTGCTCTGATGTGACTCTGGGACAAACAGGCTCAGGTGAGGAGGAATTTGGTGCTGAGGAAAAGGAACCAGGACCTGGAAATGCCCTGACCCTACAGAGCAGGGCTGTGCACCATTCCCAGGCTCTCCAGGCAGGACTGAGGCAAGCAAGGACAAAGCAGCAGCTCCTGGATCAGTATCTCAAAGAGGTCTTCAAACATTACTGCTCATCAACAACAAGAGGAGTTTCATCTTGTGTGAACAGCTCACTCCCCAGAGTCCCACCACATGCAACAGGATTCTGTTTATACTGAAGAAGGCTTTTTATTGACTCTTTTCTCTCAAATAATTGATAAGCTCCTCCTGCTGTCCCGCTTTGATCAGCCTCAACCCCAGTTGTGCCCAAGGTCTGGTCCAGTTCCAGCCCATCTCATTATCTCGAGCACCAGGAGCAGGTGGTGTTTACAGGACTTGGATTCCTGCACAAAGAACACAAATCTGGAGGCCACACTGGGAAACAAAACTCATCCAGGACAAACACAGATGAATTTCATTACATATCCCTTGCTGCATTCCTATTCCATTTCTTTTTCCTTCTGCTTTCCCATTCTCTCTCTCCTTCCTCATTGTCTTTTCCCCTCTGAAGGATGGGGTCAGCATCCATTGAAATCAGGGAGGAAACTTCCACAGCCTTCAGGCCTTTGGAACTTTTCACACCTTCTGCCCTCTCCTCCTTGGGCAGCAAAATCACCTCAGTGAGTTTCAGGGTTTGGGGAGATCATTAAACCAGAGAACAAAATGAAGGCCATGAGAGAGTCTAGGCCCATCTCCCTGATCCAGTTCAGACTTTTTTATCCCAGGGCTAAAAAAGTGAGGATTGTGTTATGCCAGGATGGATTCAGGGAGTTGTGGAGAGCGAGAAGATCCCTCCTGAGCCTCTTTTTCTCCAGGCTGAGACCCTCCAGCTGCTCCTCATAGCCCTGACTCCTAATTCTTGGTTCATTCCTAATTTCAGGGTTTGAGGCTCCCCCTTTCACCGATGCTCATGGCTTGTGTCCCACCACACCTCATCCAGACCCAAACCTGGAACTGAACCCCAGTTCTGCTTCCCAGGATCTGCCAAGCTTTCCATTCAGCCGTGCTCAGCTGGAAATTGGGCTCCGTGCTAAGCACTGTGGGAAGCTCCAGTGGGGCAAAATGGACTACAAGGTTGTCGGACTTATTTTTCACTCCTTACATTAACTAATTAGCTTTCTTCCTCATTAAAGTCCCTTCAAGCATATCAATTACCCAGCTCTGATGGCGAGGACACTACAATAGCCCTCAGTGCAATCGGATGAGTTGGAATTCAGCACAGCAGACCAACAGGGCGGAGGATTGGGTTACCCGCGTGTCAGCAAAAGGGCATTATTCTCCTGACCTCCCTTTTGCAACAGGAGCTGAATGGTGGTCGGGAGAGGGCAGAGGAAATGCCAGCAAAACAGCACAATAAGCATCTCCCAAGGAGCTGCAAGGGGAAACCAGGGTTGTGACAAAAGGCCGGAGAAACATCCAAGCGTTGGTCTAAAATTAGGACAGCCTAAAACTCGGCCTCGCTCTTCTTTTGTTTCTATCTAATGGGAGCGGCTCTGCAATTTGTGTCTTGCTTAGAACAATTCCACCTCTCCCCTGCGGGAAAATGGTGAAGACGAGGGATCTGCCTGGGCTGTGCCCCTGCTCTCACCCTCCACACCAAACACGTTCCTCCCAGCGACTCGGCACCGCGCGTTTCCACAGGAAAATTTCCCATCAGCGCGTTTTTCCAAGCCAGTTGTCACAGCAGCCTCCCACTCGTGCCCTGCTGCATTACCGGGCCCCTGGCACTGTCCTGGACCTGAGCTGGCCGCTCCCCACCTGCCAGAGGCTGCCCCAGCCCTGCTGCCCTCACACGCAAGTGATTCCACGGGCACCAACAAAACGCGGGCGGCAGCGCTGACACCGAACCTGCTCCTCCCAAACCCCCACGCTCAGCTGGGCACGGGCGTGAGGCTGCATCGCTCCGTGCAGCTGAATACTTAAAAGCACCCAGACAATAAGAATGCATTAAACTTTTATCTCCAGTGCTCCAGCTACAATAAGCAATCAAAGAAATTGCCACTCTCCCAGGGCTCCCGATTGCCTAAAGGAAACCAACTTTTGTCTGGGTGTGTGGATGTGTGTGCGTGAGGAAAGATGGATAAAAGGATCTCAAATACCAGCTGCAGTGTTTGGCTACTTTGCATTAGGCAAATGAGGAGCACTGAGCACAGCACAAAGCTCGGGCAGAGGCAGTTTTATGGACTCACAAACAGGGAAGAGGAAACAAGGCGTTTTTCACTCCAAAGATTTCATGACCAAGCCCAGTTTTCGGGTTGTTTTGGGTTTTTTCCTCCCCTCAAATGTGAGCTTTATAGGAGACAATTACCAGCCTGAAATTCCTTCCAGAGCCACGCTGTGAAAGAAACCCTTTGCAGAAGCCTGTCTTTCCCATGATCCAAATTTTGGGAGCCTGGATGTCACTCCAGGCAGGTGTAACTCCTTTCCATGAGTGGCAGCAATAGCAGGATTATCAAATCACATTATGCTTTCTAAAAGTACAACAAACTGATTGAAAAGCTCTCATAAGAATTATACATATTCCTTTTCACTTTGCTCTCTGACCATTTAATGATGTAGAAATTTCGTTTCTCATGAAATATCCACAAACTAGCCACTTTCCTCATGAAATATGCATGAATTGTAGAATTCCTTATGTTCCTGAGAAAATAAACCACTTTAATCTGAGAAAATTCTCCATTTTATAACATCAGGATGCTTTCTTTTCCTTTTTCTTGACTCAGAACCAGGGTGGTTTCAGAAAAGGTGGTGCTTGGCATGTACCAGCCTTTTCACGTGAAGGGAAAAAATGTTAAAAAAATAAAAATAAATTTAAAAAAAAAAAAAACAGTCCGAGAGCTGATATAGATAATTTCAAAATAAATCTTTGCTTTTCAAACGTTGTCTTCTTGTTTATTTTCCCACAACCCTTTAAAGGGCAAAATTCCCTGGTAAGAAATCATAGTATTGACATAACTTGCTGTTTTCAATCCGCTTTGTTTCTTGGTTTCCCCTTTCTCTGTGGATGTTTTTTCTCTGTCCCACAGATAAAACCGTGTGAGTAGGAACGAGGTATTTGCTCCAGGAACTGTAACATCAATTTTCTCCATTTGATTTTAACACAGCTCTAGGAAAAAAAAACAAAATTCCCCATGTGCACAATTGTCTCACTTACAACAGCACCTCTCAGCAAAGGATCTGCACGAGCTTTACCAAGGAGAAGTGTGATGATTTACAGTCTGTTAAAAATATGCTTCACAGCGTATCAAAAATAACCTTTTTGAGAAGTCCTTGATGTTCAAAGCACGGCTGGATGGGGCTCTGAGCAACCTGGGCTACTGGGAGGTGGCCCTGCCCATGGCACGGGGTGGGACTGAATGAGCTTTAGGGTCCCTTCCAACCCAAACCCTTCCGTGTGAAATAACTTTGTTGCCTTTAGAGCCTTAAACGTTTCCAGCTCTGCCGGTATCTCCCCCAGTTTGGGATTTCTGCAGCACCTGGGCTGTTTCACACACCTTTGCTTCGCATTCTTTCATGGTTTTCCCCTTCCAGAAAGACATCAAACTAATGTCCTCTCACCCCATCCCCAAAATACCAAGGGGATATTTTAAATCAGAGGCAAAGGAACATTTCCCCATGCAAATGGAGCAGCCGTGTGAAAAAGGAGAGCGTCTCCTTCTCAGGATGGGAAGGGATGAGGAGGGCAGGACACGCAAGCCTCAGGAAGGAGATTTCATGAAGAAATGTGCTTTTTTTCTTTCCCCTGAGAATAAGCAGCATCTTCCTGAGAGCCATCATCCTGATTCACTGTTTCACGTGTAAATAATTTACCAGGCTAAAAGGTCAAGAGCTGCAGGTCCTTAGAGAAGGGGAGAAAAGTGCAAGCTGTAAATAAAGGACGAGTAACTTATGTGGAGCATAAAACGTGTTGCAGGCAACACGAAGATACAGAAATGCACAGACAGGGAAATCACAGCTCCACAACCACCTCACAGAGGCAGAAATAACCTCTACCCCACATTGCATCCCCTTGAACTTGACTTGGAGAGCAGCAAGCACGCTGAATGCGATCTTTTGGGATAGAAATTACACTTTTAAATTAGCTCCATGACGCCCAGATGCGCTGCTGATGGATGCACAGAACAGAGGGGCGAAAGAAATTAATTTCCAGCCTCCTTGTTTTCATCTTTTCATCCTCTGATGTCAGGGTAATTGCTGCTCTGCTCCTGGATGTGCCAGTGCAGTCCTTGCCTCTCTCCAGAAGGTGAGGGAACAGCTGCTCTCCTTTCTGACACCAGTGGATTTCCAATCAGCTGTCAGGCAGCATTAGATCCCCAAATGCTTCCAGCGTGCCACGCTCTCCCCACGCTCAGAAACTCCCAGTGTGGGGCTGCACTCCCCAGGCTGGGGCAGAAAAGATCAAATCTGCACCGATTCAGAACTGTATCAGATTCCAGGGCAGAAACGCTGGAAAAGACAAGCAGCAGAACAAGCAAAGGACCACTGATGGCCCCAGGGTGTTCTCCCGACACACATATTCAGGTGGGAAGATCAGGAATAAGCAGCATTTTGTCCCACATACACCACTCCTCACAGTGGTTCTTACAGCAGCACTGCCCTCAGTAGTGAAATCCGTGCTATGGAAAATTTCTCAAACTCAGGCAAGGAAAGTAAACAGTGGGCTTGGAGAAATGGGATTTCACACAGCAGTCTGCACAGATAGCCCAGGTTTTTGGGTTTACTCCCATCTCTGACACTGCGTTCCAGAGCAATCAAAAGCTATTCATTTCTCCAGCAAAAATCTTGTATTTCCCTGCCCAGAGGGGCAGTTATTGACTTCATCAGCTCAAATGGCATTTTTCATAAACATTTATAAAACAGGTGAAAATGCAAGGCAACTATTCCAAGGGATTGTATTACACAGATACACTCCAAGGCTTCATTTGATGATCTAGTATGGAAAATTACCCCTTCTGCATATATGGCAATAATGTTTATATTATTTTTCCCACATGCTTTCAGCCTTTCATAATAATGGAAACAATGATATAAGAATGAACAACTGACATTTCTGTTTGAGGACACAGCATGCGTCTCCTCTGAAAGGCTCTGCAGCAGCTTTACAAATAGATTTTCCTTTGGTACTTGAAGATACTTTGAGCTCCAAATTGTTGCAGTTGCAAGACAGAAAGCACCAAAAAACCGGAGAATAAACCACCATCCAGTGGAGATGAGCATGTTGAACTCAAATTCTGTTTACTTACATCTCTGTTACAACACCAGCCTCTTCTATGTTATGCATATGCATGCACACGCACACACACATATATATATTTACATATAAAATAAACCAGTGTATAAATTCCAGTGCAGTGTTTCAGAAATAGAGTGATTCAGAAAGCCTGTGGCGCACACAGCATATGCTCCATGGATGATATGTTGCCCAGCACAAACGGCAAACACGCAGGGAATAGACATTTTCTTCCAGGGCTCTGGAGCCTCCGAGAGGCTGGCAGGCTGGCTGCATGGTGCACATTCTTTGGGAGAGAACGCCGGGCTGGGGAACATTCCTGCAGCTTCCCAACTCTCTCAATAATTTGCCGCCTGCGTAGCCAAGCTGTTCGTGCTGTAAATCTCCAGGACCTCCAAACTCTGGCGCTTCCCGTGGCTCCCGGCAGCGCCGACCCCGAGCCACACACACCCCCAGGGAACACGGCTTTAACTCCTCCGAAGGCTGGGGCAAAGATTAAACACCGGTTTGGGACTGCTGATGCCACGAGGACCAAACCCAAGCACCCGTTTCCTCTGCTTCAGCAGTTCCTGCTCTCTCCTTTCCAGGCTTGTGTTCCTGAGCTCAGCTCCAAACCGGCTCCCCAGGGAACGGGCACGGCCTCGAGGCTGCCAGAGCTCCAGGAGAGTTTGGACAACGCTCTCAGGGACATTTTGGGATTGCTGGGGTGCCTGTGCAGGCTAGGAGTTTCGCTGGCTGATCCCTATGTGTCCCTTCCAACTCGGAATATTCTGTGTGAATATTCCACCTGAGCTTCTGCAAAACGATACAACCCTACCAAAAGCAGGCAAAGGTGGCCCAAAGCCAGCAGGCACAGCTGGAATGCTCCTAAAGGACAAGAGCAAATTTAGCTGCACTGCCACCCTGCTGGATTCATCTTGGCTTGGATCAGCTCGTTCCAAACCTCACATTTTTACGTGGCAGCAGGGCAGGATCTGGGTTACAAACACGCCTGGGAAAAGCTCCCCTGCTAAGGACAGCAGAGCAGGTTTGGGTCTGTGCTGCTGGAGCTCCCAGCACAGGCAGGAAGGGAAGCAGCTTCCTCAGCTCCTGCCAGGGAGCAGCTGGGTTTGCCTCCGCAAGGGTGCCCGTGGTAATTCCATCTGCATTCCAGCACGGGCAGTGCCTGGCCGCAGCCACCTAGCCCAGGTTTCTCCATCTTAATCCACTGGCAGGGCCAAAGCTGGGAGAAATTGGACTCAGTAACAGCTTCTCATTTCATGGCAGAGGTTGCCAGGGCAAGGAAGAGCAAACTGCCAACTATGTCTCCTCTGAACAGTTTGTCTTTCAACAGGGATGTGGAAAACCTTGAGAGAGGGAACAAACCTTCTCTTCCCAGCCACGGTGACCACCCCCACTGCAAAGCACAGAATCCCAGGATCACTGAGGGTGGAAAAGCCCTCCCAGCCCATCGAGTCCAACCTGTGCCAAATCCCCGTGTTGTCCCCAGCCCAGAGCACTGAGTGCCACGTCCAGGAATTCCTCGGACACCTCCAGGGATGGGCACTCCAAACCTCCCTGGGCAACCCCTTCCAAGGCCTGATGACCCTTTCCATGCAGAAATCCTCATGATCAGGGATGTTGGATCTCAACAAGCAACAGCACAGGGTTCATGGGATACTCTGGAATGTTGGCTTTTCCTGCCTCTCCAGCAGCTGAGCTGCTCCCGAGCACTGGAGATGGGCAGGATCATGCCAGGCCTGGTGCCAGGCCAAACACAGAGGTGGAAACCTGGTCCCCACTGCTGAAGGAAGAACAAACTCCATCTGCACAGAGGATTCACACAGAACACACCGTGTGGCAGGAATTGATTTATCCAAACGCAATGAAAATGAGAAGCTGAGGGGACAAGGACTCGAGCGTGAGCACTGAGGGAAGCACCTCAGGACTCCACTGCCGGGTATTCCACATGGGAATACACAGCCTGCCAGCTCCACACCCCTTCCAGGACCTTCTGGCTCATGCAGGATGCCAATGTGAGTTTTCAGGGAGAGCTTTAAGGAGCAGAAATGAGCACCTTCGAAACCAGATTTCATTGACACCACTTTTTTGGGAACAACTTGGTTTCATCAGCCAATTGCAACGACCAGGAACTCTTTGCAGGCAGCTGCAGCAGAGGGTGGCTTTTTCCCTATGATACCAGAATTTCCATGGAAAGAGGTGCTGGATTACAGCCCTTGTGACTGTGGTGACAGGAGGGGGGTGAGGAAAGGCAGCTGAGAAAGGAGGAAATGTGCAGGGCAGTGGTGGCAAACACTGACAAAAAAAGGGCTGACCTCTGGCTCTGATCATCTGTGACAGAAAGTGTGACTGGAATGCAGGTTCTTCAGAAACTGAAATTACAATTAAATACCCAGATCTCCCTGGTCAGCCAAAGGAATGGGGTTCAGGAGGACTGTAACACAGGAAAATAAGATTAAAAATCATTGATTGCCATTTTGATCCAGGTAACTTTCTACACAAATTTTTTTTTCTATTTTTTTCACCTGAAATACTCTTTCTCCCTAAGCTTTACAAGTTTGCTTCGCCTCAGCCTAAGCATCCTACCACGAGAGCTGCATTTCCAAAGCAACAGCAAACAGGTAAAAATTCTCCTTTCCTGAGCCTTCCACTGACCTGAACTGTGCAAACTGCCTGAAGCTTTCCTTGAGGCCATGGATATAGGGAGAGTTCACAGATCCCATAAATTTTGTACTCGAGATGTGATTCAAGGAGAGGTTCACAGTTCTCCTCCCTGGGGGACAGGCTGCTTTATCTGAGACACCACAGTTTAATGCTCTTGCTGTGCGCTGCGATGTCGGGCAAGAACACACAGATAAAACAGATTAAATGCTTTGTTTTCCTCCTTCCCCCTGCTACAGATCTCAGAACTATTAAACACTGCTTGACCTCGACCCCACAGCTTGTAAGAGAGCCCGTGAACCCTCATTATCTCATAGCTACCTGGTTTGCCCTCTCTGTTCTGCCTTGAAACATCAATTGTGCCACCGTGAGAAACAGGTCACTGCATCCACCCGCAGGAAAAGGCGGGGAGCTCACACAGGGGCTCGGGGCAGGGCTCTGCTCCTGCAGCAGGATCAGCACCGGTGACAAGGCAGTTCCAGACCAGCTGGGAGCATCCCGGGTGCAAGAGGTTGCGCTGGGGCTTTTCCTCCCCTGCATCACGGATGCTCACAGCTCTTCCAGTAATTTGTTAACTGGGAGGGATTTTCACTCGGGGCAGTCCCCAGTGAACCCTGGGCTGGATTCTGTGCTGCTGAAGGGCTGGTTTTGCCTTTGAGGTCGCTGCCTCTCAGCCCTTCCGCGGGAAGGAGCCATCCCAGGACGGCAGGAAAAGCCTAAATAAATAAATAAATAAATAAATAAATAAATAAATAAAT
>WEIT01011872.1:598175-688996 GCA_013389985.1 Dryoscopus gambensis
CGGGCACCGGGGCGGGTAGCGGGATGTCGCTCCATCTCCAGCAGATTGCCACGAGCCTTCCCAGCCGCCGTGGCTGCCGGGGAGCCCCAGGGGTCCGGAGGGCAGGGGACGGGGTTGCTGTGGCAACAGCACGCCCCGGTCAGCCCATAGCGAGCCCCCCTCGGCCCCCCAGCCCCGGCCGCCACTGCCGACGTGCGGGGCCGCAGGAGCCGCTCCGGCTGCGCTGGGCTCTGCAAGGGGCAGGGAAACAGGAGCGAAGGAGTTGTGTCAAAAAGAAAACCCGAGGCAGGATTTGAGATACGAGACTTCTGGGTTTGGGGGGGGGTTGAGACGGAAAATCACAGTTTTCAGACCAAACCCAAATCCCGTCCCCGAGTCGCCGCGATTTTGCTGTTTGGCATCACTCTCACTGTGGGGCTGCTGAGGAAAATGAGGAGCTGATATGGGGTTGGTCACCCCAAAATACAGCTCTCCCACAAGCTGCAGTGCTTTTTGGGTGGGATGTAAAATGTTTATCTGGTTATGAGACTCCCTGGATCTCAAAAGAAGTTTTTTATGCTTTGGGAGAGCAGTCTCCTCCACACAGAACAAAAGAAAGAGGTGAAGTTTGGTGGGTAAACTTCAGCCCAGTCCCTGTCAATTAAGCCATTAGTTATAGCTTTTGTATCGAGGCAGGGTTTGCTCGCAGGGTTTCGTGGGTGTGCAGACCCCAGGCTGGGTCACACATCCCCCCCAAAGCCTCCCTGCCCTGCAGGGCTGCCTCAAGTGGGTTACAGTGGGATTTGGGCATGAAAAACCAAGGAAGCACGTGAAGGAAGCTCTGCCACGTGTGGAAGAACCACCTTGATGGCAGCGTGTCCTTAGGGGCAGGGGCTGGCAAGGCTGCACCACCACAGGGAGCCCCTGAAGCCCATATGGAAAAGTGTGAAGAGGCAATCGATTTTTTGGTCAATGCCACAGAAATTCAGGGACACAGCCTTTTGGGTATGTTTCCAATTAAATATTTCTATTAAATATTAGGTTCCTTTGCACTCTGTCCATGCCCACTGAACAGACACTTGAGAGAAGTGCTCGCTGTCCCAAAGTCAGGGAAATCTTCCAAGCTCATCGTAAAGAAATGTGGCCCTGGGGTATTTCCTGACCAGGATTATTCCAGGCCTAAGGACAAATCTGGTCTCTGCTTTGATTTGCAGCCATCTCACCACTGGCAGCATTTGTGAGATGGTTTGCTGCCCTGACCCCTGGTCCTACCAGATCAGATTAAGAGATTCCAGTCTGTCCTTCTCAAGCTCAGCTCCTTCTGCTATTGCCGAAAAGAAAAACCTCTCCCAGCAGAAGAGTTTTACTCTGGAGGCTTCAGGATCTCTGAGAAGCAGTAGGAGAGATGACAGAGCTGCCTTTGAATCGAGCTGTGATGAATAATTTGTAATTTTGGTAGATGTAATATGTATGACATCCCTTACCTCTGTCAGAGCTTGAGACTTGACTGCAAAGAGTGAAATCAAAGGGAAACTGAAGAAACTGAGCTGAAAGCAGAGCTCAGACACCACAGGACACCGAGGCACTGGGAGTTACTGGGAGGTGATCCATGGAGAATAATCCCAGCCAAACCAGCAGTTCAGAATTCTGCAGGCATCAACCGAGGGCAGTTGCAACGTGAGAGCCCATCCAAGAGAAATAAAGGCATGGAAATAATGTTCCTGGGGACTGGAAAAGGGCTCCAGAAGAAACGAGTTTATGAGATACTGGCTCATAATAGGAATTAAATTGCCCTCACTGAAAAGCAGCTGATGCACAGCAAAGAATTGGGCAAAATCTTTAAGGCTTTAGTCAGAAATTTAAAAACTGGAGAGCCTTTAGGGCATTTCAGCAGAGGGCACAGAGTCTGAAGGGGCACAGATATCCCTAAACAAGGGTCTTCAGGAAAAGGTTTGATGAGTATGAGGAGGAGGAGACAGAAAATGAGATGGAAACTGCACATGCAGCAGCAGCACCTTGCCCGAGCCCCAGGAGGCACAGGGTGGATTCTTGGGGTGTCCTGTTCCTGTGGGTCCCTTCCAACTCGGGATATTCCGTGATTCTGTGATCCTAGGATTCCCTCTGCTCGCATCCAGCACTTCCCACTCTGCAAAATGACACCTCTTAGCACTGCTCACACCGCCTCATCCTGAGGATCTGGATTTTATTCCCACTAAAAATCAGAGGGCAAGCCTAAGCGGCAATAAAGTTCCAGAAGGTCTTAAAAGTTCTGAGAATTCTGAGCCTTTTCTTAGGTGAACCAGCAAGCCTGCAGCAAAAATTGCTCTGGGATTTGCTGTTCAATCTTACTTTTGCACTTTGCTTTGAGCTCTGAAGATGTTAAGGAGTTCAGCCTGCACTGCAGGCAGGGGATGCATTTGTGAAACATTCCCTGCCACTGCTGCAGAAGATGGGAGTCCTCCCCATCAGCCACGCGCTCTCCTTCCCAGCACAAGATGGTAATAAGCACAAAAGAGGAACAAAAATCGAACTAATGGGACTTTCAACAACCAGAAATAAAATGATGACAGGGATTCTGACAGCTCAGTGCTTGGTAACACCTTCACCTCTCGCAGATGTCAGAGGATAAGCTATTTTTACCAAAAAGAGACGGTAGAAACAGGAGCTTATTTGGACACCTGCAGCAGAAATTGATTTAAAGTGATTTGAGCTTTGAAAATGGGGTTTGGAGGCGACGCATTGGGCTTTATTTTTCTGGAAGAGGGGACAGACCACCTGAGAGTCTCGGTGCAGGATCAGTCTCCTCACTGTAATGCCTGTCAGTGATATTTAAATATGTGCAATATTTAACTTTTTCACCCTCTAGACCTAGACATTAAAGAGGTTTTAATTTTAGACTTTGCCAGTGGATGAGATGAAAGTGGCGCTTCCTTCTTTTGGGCATACCAAGGCTCACTTTTTTTTTTTCCCCCCAAATTTTTTTTTTGTTTTCCAAGCTTTTTTTTCTTGCTCCATACAGAGCAGAGAAAACCACAACATAATTTCCCTGTCCCGCTTCCACCCCAGCCGAGTTCCATCTCCCACCACCACTGGCAGTGGGTGACCACTGAAGTGCAGCTCGGGTTTATCCATCCCTCAGCTCCATCTTTCCCACTCAGGGCCGTGGCTGAACCCTCTGCTCTCCCCGTGCTGAGTTCACCAAGTCCATCCAGGCAGGAGCTCGATGTGCCAGCAGTACTTGATCCATTGAAATATTAAATTTCATGCTGCAGCCTCCAGTTATGTGACCCGGAATGTCTGACCTGATGTCAGAGGGGGCCTGGGGCTATGCAGATATTTCCCCAGGGCACCCTGCCCTCTTTCCACCAAAGGAATCTGATCCAGCCACAGGAAGGAGTAGGAATTTTCAGCTGTCCCATCCGCTGTGAGACAGCCTGTGCTGCATGAGTCTGATGTAAGGTGTTTCTCACCCACTCCCTTTCTCCTCTGTGCCTCTCTAGGTACTAATCCTGCACTAATTTCTACAAATAGCCACGTAAGGAATACGTATTTTTCCTTTTCCAGCTTTTTAGCCAACACCTCACGCGGGCTCCTGGTTTTGCAAGGTGCTGAACTGCCCTGTTACCCACAGAAATCCAGGCTGGCCCAGATTCTCATTGTGCAGAATTTCACTGCATTTGTGGGATTTGCTTCATCCTTCACAGAAATCCTGACACCTCTGGGGTCAGAGAGTTCCACCTCAGCGTCCATCCCACAAAGAACTGCTCATGAAACAGGGAGATAATTCCTGATACCAACACTCACAGCGGCTGGGAGGTGATCCCTCCTCCCATATCTGTCATCCTTGTGATTTTAACTGGCTGCAAAAGGTGAAGTCCAGAGCTCCACCAGCACCAGGAGAAGCAGGAAAACGCCGTTCAAGTTTATTTTCTTGCCATCAACTGTTTTCAAGCAAGGGGTGATTTTTAAAGACCAAAGGGTCTTGAAAATTAAGTATCTGGGTATATTGCTGCTATATTATTTAAAGAGCAGCATAATAAAAACACTCGGGGTTTTTTTTCAGACTTTAACAACTCAGAGGTGGAAAAACCCTCTCAGAGTTTTTGCAGATGCTGAAATAGGCCTGGCTTGTGCAAAATGTCACCCCTGAATGGGCTTTTGCCCCTAAATGACACAGATTTCACAGCTGCCTGGTCTGTCTCCACTGTTCAGGGACACATCTCCAAGCAGCTCTTACTGGGCTGTGGATGCAGATATTCCAAACATTCACATGTTGCTGATGGAAAAGTGATTTTTTTTTTTTTTTTGGCCTTTTAACAGTGTGGGTGCGAGTGTCAGCCAGCAGTTGTTTCACCTGGCTCATCATTTGTCCACATGGCATCCAGAAACTGCTTCATGGGGCCAGAAGTGCAAAGGAAAGCACAGAAGGAAAGGACAAGACTCAGTGCAGAGGATGGACTCGGGATCTCCCCCGTCCCTATCCCAGCTCCAGCTGGGATTCCGTGCTTCACTTGGGGTAACACTCATAAACCCCCTCCATCATCACCCCAATTTAGGAAAAGCAGCAGTAACCTCCCCACCCCCACCTCTCCAAACCGACCTTGTGAGAATTAAGGTTTGCAGAGTGCTCTGAAGATGAAACCCAGCCCCAGCGCTCGCCCCAAACCCACCGCGGTTGCTTAAAACTGAGCGGCACAACGGAGAGAAGCAGAGCCACGGAGCCATTTGGAAAGCCCAGACAATGAGCTCGTCGATCAGAGCTGGTTCCAAGGCAGACATCTAAATAAATGAGCTGGTTCCAAGGCAGACATCTAAATAAATGCTAATGAAGTCACTGCTGCGAGACCCCCAGGCCAGTGGGGGCTGAGCACTCAGGAGTGGGGACAGCCCCAGAGCAGCCTGGCCGGCAGAAAATAAAACACAGCCCTGAAAAGCCCCCACAAAATGCAGCAGTTTGAGCATTTCAGGCCTCTGAGAAACACTGTACCTTCGAGCCAGGCTTTTGTGTGAGGGAAGGCTTTTCCCTTTCAGCCCTGCCCCACTTTCAGTGCCCGCTTTATCATCACTGCCTTTCACTCACAGAGTACCCAGATGCAAGAATGGGCAGGCTGTGGCTCCAGCTGCAGCCTCCTGACATCAAAAGGCTCCCGTTGACTCCAACAGACCCTCAAGCAGCCCCCCATAAATCACTGGGAGTCACTGGTTGAACAGGCAGCCCCTCCTGAACAGAGCAGGGACTCGCAGAACGCCCCTGAAATGTCCTTGCTGTGTTCCCTGCAGCCCTGCATGCTCGGGGGCACGTCTGCCTCTGCTCCAGCTCACAACCTCCATGCTCAGAGAGCTGCCAAAGAAGGGGAGAACTCCTGGAAGTGTGGCCCTTTCTGGGCTGCTGCATCATCTTTGCTGTGTTTTCTGGGACCTGAGTGTCCCACGGCAAGGCCAAGCAGCCGACCCCCAGATCCTGATGGTTAGAACAGGTTCTGCACTTGATGCCTTCTCCAGCCACCTAGAAACAGAGCCCAGACAGGAGTAAGGGAATAAAGGCAGGGATTTATTTGAAAGGCCTTCAAAGGTGCACCCTGGGGAGCCAGAGGCCATTTCCAAAATGGACCCCGAGATGGACGAGTCACGAGTTCTTCACACTGTTATAGGTTTGTTCATTTGCACATCAGCATAAATTCACCAATTAAAACTTTAGCTTTCTTCAATTTCTACACGTTTCTCACAGCCCCAGCTCACACCTTTGGGCCTGGGACAGTCTGAGTGTCCTTGGACAGCGAGCTCAGAGCAGCTTTGTTGTGTCTGTCTGGCCTAAGGGAGCAGCTCACGAGCTACAAGAGACTGCAGAGTCACACACTGGGCAATACAGGATTTGAAAAGTATAAAAGTTAAAATCTAAGGCATCACACTGGAGAGAGGTTTGTCGGCCACAGCCTTCAACTTAACACCCAATTTTTCTGCCAACCCTTCCATGATGCACAAAGGAAGCCGCCACAGCAGAAAACTTTTGTACGAGGGGGCTGAATTCTTCCCTCAGCTGTACACGAGCAGCTTTTTGACCTAAGGATCCAGGTGGTAAAACCAGGAGGGAGAATTTGGTTTGACAGCCTCCAAACCTTTCCCTTTCCCACCCAGTGCTATTTGTTCTGCTGGGTAATGAAGGCAAACAAAATGGAAACGTGCAGCAGAGGCCTCCTCAGTTACCCCGAACATCACTGGATCTGGGAATGGCAAAAACCCCAGTGACTGTGTTCAACAGCTCCTGCTGCTCCCATCCATGCTCAAGCTCTATTCACTCCTCTCTTCCCAAGCCTGCAGCTCTCTGGTGTTTAGGAAACACAACCTGAGGGATTTCTCTGGCAACTTTTCCTGGTGTTTTTTGCAGTTGGTGAGAACCGGGCCCAGCTCCCACACGAGCTCTGGGTGACACAGCCCCACAGAACCACGGCTCATCCCTCATTCCAGGAGCACTGCAGAGCATCAGATGAAGAATATGAGCTGTTCTTTGTGCCAAGGGAGAGGGGCCACACTGTGATGATCTGATGGAAAAGAGACCTCTTGGCACAGCTCCTGGCCCAGCGGTGCCATCCTGCCCTGGCTCCCAACACACACAAGGTGCTGTGCCACCAGCCCCGAGGTTTCTGTACCTTTGGGGAGGTTTTAAATCACATTGCAAACCAGCAGGGGTGTTTTACAGCTTGCTGACAATGCCACATTCTTCAGACGTCAGGGCCAGCACTCAGGAGCAGCCCTGGAGTGTTCTGTTTTTACAAGCGTTTCCCAACACCGCGCCAGGAATGCACAAGCAATGCTCACATTTACACCAGCCGGGACCAGGGGCTGTTTGTCCCCTTCCACAGTTGGCCCAGAAGCAGCCCTTGGGGATGAGCTCTCTGGGGAAGGACTGGTGTCTGTCCTCACTGGGGGTTTTATGGCTGGTTTGGGGCCCTGGCAGAGCATCTGTTGTCAGACCTGCTCCTCCCTCACTTGAGAAGTTGTTTGCCTCATCAAGGGCCAGTTTGCTTGTTTAGAAAAGGAGATTATAATATTTATTTCCCAGCAGAGATGCAAAGCCTCGTCAATCGTTACTTAAGCAACTGAGGGTTTTTATTCGGATGAGGCTAAATAGGTGTAAAATTATAGGGGGGATTAAGACAGATTAAGGGGTGCCTGTTAGTCAGAAATGACTCCTGGTGGGCTGGGAATATTTCCAAGAGGCTAAACATAACTTGCAGCAGCAGCACAGAGCAAGCATCTTGTGCTACCCTGTGCTTAGAGTCAGCACCTCCAGCAATGCCTTGGAAACCTTCTCCTGCCCTGCTGCCCACAGGCCCGCACCTGATGACAGCTTTAGTGACCACACTCAGCTGTCCCTGGAAGTGAGACCTCACTTTGGCACTTAGCCTGAAGGGTTTCACTCTGAAGAAAGTGGAGATGAGCCTCAGATGCTGCTCACTGTCAGGTCCCCCTCCACCATCACCCTCAGCAGCTTCACTGCCCACGGGTCCTTATCTCAGATCCACCCCCCGCACTCCTCACAGTGTTGGATTCTTTTAAACCAAAGTTATCATTCTGAGAAAAGGGTGTCACATCCCTTCTCTGCGTGCTGTCACAGCAGAGTGGCTGCAGCCCCTTAAAGGGATGGTGTGCAAGTGCAGTTCATCAATAACACTCTATCAGCGTTATCAATAACACTTTATCAATAACACTTTATCAATAGCACTTTATCATCTTTATCAATAACACTTTATCAGCGTTATCAATAACAGTTTGCCAGTAACACTTTTGCATCCCTGCACTCATCCCAGGGCTGCCTGCTCCATGAGGAGGAGATAATGCCACCTTTTAGCCATCCCAAAGCCCCTTGTATGCCTTATTTCTTGGACCTCACCCCGTCTCAAGGGTGGCAACAAATCAGAAAGTGCAAACACTGTGAACACTACCAGAAAATAACATTTCTTAAAAAAAAAAAAACAAACCCTGATCTCAGCATTTTATTTCCCTCCCCACAACTTGCTTGAAAATTGTGCAACACACAAGCATTTCAGCCCAGATAATGCACAAGCTGCAGTTTCAAATTGCAAGGCAGCACTGGATTACCTCTGGACTGGATGTTGAAAAGGAGGGATTGCTTATTTTTTTTGAAGGAATAGGGGAAAATGTAGTACTTTCAAATATTTCTGATGTCCTGGGATTTCTGGTTGCGTAACAAGCAAAAACTTCTCTTGAGTCATTGTCCCCTCCCCTTGGTGAGTTCTCATTTGTTTTCACACATATGACATATCAGCTTCCTACAGCAGTGGGTAGGAAGGTCGTACCTACTTTAAAATCCTTTATAATGCTGCTTCTCCTTCCCTCAAATAATTTTTTTTGTTTAAAAAAATCCCTCTCAGGTAATCAGCCGGCCCACAGATCTGAAGAGAATCACTGTCTCCTGACAATGACATATTGCCTGTATTTTGGGAAATCTAAAAAAAACCCAGGGAGTATATTTACTGAACTGATCTGTACCTGGAATCCTCCTCTTGGTACTGCAAAGGCACACGGGGCCTGTGTGGAGCAGAAACCTCCCAACACAAAGTGAGATTCTGAATAAAGGGCAAATTTTTTCCCAGTTTTTAGAAGAAGCTGAATTGTGACACTCAAAGTGTCACACCCAAAGCTTCTCCATGTGGCTGTGCCTTTGGAAAAGGTTACCTTTGGGACGAGATTCCGGGCTAGGGTGGGTGCAGCACGCTCTGGGTGAAAGGAGGAGTCCACAGAGGGAAGCAAAGAGCAGAGAGGTCCCAAAGGCACGAGAGCCTGAACAGCAGCAGCCCGGAATATCTGCCCTCCTCCTCTCCTCATCTCTGCTGTTCTTGAATAAAAAGATGACGGTGGGGGGGGTTTTTTGGTCAGTCTTAGAAAGAAACAGGTCAGCCCTTGGATTTCAGAAGGCAGAGAATGGCCACGATCCCATGCAAAGGCCTGCGATCCCTGTGGATCTGCTGCTCCTCCTGCCCTCAGCTGCTCAGCACGGCATGTTCCCCATCCGTGGTGGGCTGTGTCACAGCCTGGCACTTCAGTCTTAATCAGCTGTGCCTTTTTCACTCTTAACACTTGAGCTATAATCCTTGGATCACCGTGTTTCTGTCCAGAATCAGGGCAGTGGGATGGGAGCGATGGGGTGCACACGGGGATGGAGCACAGGCCCAGCTTCCTCATGCCCTCCAGCACAGCTCTGCTCCCCAGGCCATCCCCCTGCCCCCAAGTGCCTGCAGCAGCCCAGGAGCTGGATGCTGCCCCAAGGTTCTCCCTTTCTGAGGCTTCCAGCAGCCCCGGTGTCCATCCCACCCAAACCCAGGGACAGCCAAGTGCTTCCCTGCTCCCGTACAGCACCACATGCAGCAGAGAGGCAAAGCTCCCTCCTGGACAGGCTCAGGAGCCCTCTCAGCTCCCAGTTGTGCCCCCTGAGGCTCTGCTCATTCCCAGAGCAGCTCCTGACAAGGGTTTATCCAGGAAAACCGGGAATTGGTGCCAGCAGAAACTGACCCCAGCTCGGAAAGGAGGGGTCCCCCTTGTCTGCAGCACAAGCCCAGCACAGCCAGGGGTGTTTTCTCTGTAACCAGATCCTCTGACCGGAGCAAAAGGGGACTCTGTTGGGAACCAGACTTGCCTCCCTCCAGCTTCCCGTTCTCCCTTTCCAATACAAGGGATCCCTTCTCACCCTAAAGGAGCCCAGCAGTGCAGTCCTATTCTCAGCCAGCCTACCAGCCAGTCCCACACTGAAAGGGCTACAGCTTTCAGCACCTGGAAACAGGATCAAGATTTCAAAATCTAGAAACACCAGCCCCTTCTCCTCTTCCTGCTCCATAGCTCATCACTTTCAGCTCCCTAAGGGCTCCCTTGATTTTATCCAGAAAAAAAACCCCCATGAGTTTAGATGAGAGCTCACAGCCAAAATCTGTATTTTTTTTTACACAGAGTACTAAATGAAAACTCTCCTAGCTGTTGTACAGGTCAGTACTCCTCCAGAAACCAAATAATCAGGCCATGTTCCTCATTAAACAACCCACGGTATGAACACCGATATATTCTGTTAGCTTGGTGCTGCTAAAGGATGCTCCAGCCCCCTCTTCTTATCTTGGACATGGCCTCTGGCTGTGGTTGCAGATTTAAAGAGAGGGGTTGGAAGTGGTGATTTCCACACAGGGGCTGAGAGGCCCCTACAGAAATGGATGGGAAAATAAAAGAAGAGTTGGAATGAGATGAGTTTTAAGGTCTCTGCCAACCTGAACCATTCTGTGATTTCTAAGTGGCAGGAGAGGAGCCCCCAGAGCACTGGGGGGATGTCTGCAGCACCTGCTGCTCCCTCTCTGCCGTGGTGACACAGACCAGCACATCCCATTGTCTGCCGGGACCACAGGAACATCCATCCCCCCACACAGCACATCCCAAGCTGCTTCTCCTGCTCCACGCTGGCCTTGGGAGCTGCCAGTGACCAGGAAACCCGTGCTGAAAAACAAACCAGTGCCACCCAGGAGGAGAAAATGAACAATTTCCCCAAGGAGGTGGCTCCGAGGGGACCCGGCTTGGTGTGGATAATTGGGAGGAACAAACAGCAAACCACAGTTCATCCCATCACATCCATCCCAGGACGGACCCGGCATTTACACTGGCTCACATCAACCCCCCCTGGGCACTTGGCAGGAAATAAGAGGCAACTGCAGCAGCCCTGAGCCCTTCTGAAAGCAGAGCTGGATCACTGTGTACCCAGGGAACTGTGCCACCCACTGCCAGCTCACCCTGCTCCAAGAGCCCTACGAGGAAGAACCCCTATGAAGTAATGAGAAACTTGAACCAAACACAAGGCTCTTTTCTGAAGGGCCATTAATCCTCGGAGGGGAAGCAGGAAAACACACATGGCACCACTCGGAGCTGCGTGCTGCCCGCTTGGTACTGCGAGTTCTATTTTCACATTTTTATAATTATCACATAATGCATAATGTGACACAGACCAGGAGACGTCAGCTCTGTGCAGAGCCAAACCGAGCACAGACAGGCGCTGCTTGGGCCCCACAGGGCAGCCAAACCCTGAGCTGCTCCTCCTGGCCCCATCCCAGGAATGCCAGCCACGTCCCTGTGCCCCAGGTCACCCCCCGGGAGCAGCACAGCCCTGCCCGGTGCAAAGCTGCTCCTGCCCCCACATTCTGCCCAGGATAAACCCCTCACGCTGCATCCAGGGGGTTTGAGTGAGGTGTCAGAGCCTGCAGTGGCTCACAGCCTCTCCTGGACATTGCCCAGCCTGCAGAGTCAGGTTTCCAAGGCAGGCACGTGTGCTCTGAACTGAGAAAGCCCAAACACAGCCCCAAAGTGCCCTGTGGGGTCTGGCCAGCACCGTGGCCTCAGGGCACGTGGTCATCCTGGCAGGACACCCACACCCTGCTCTCGTGCCTGTGTCTAGCCTTCTGAAATCCCCAAGATTCTTACTGGAGACATGGGATAACTTAAACTTGTCACACAAACCCTTTGCAGAAGTTTCCATTCGGGGTTTCAAGCTCCTTCTCCTGAGGGTCCCTGCCCAGGGCACCCCTCTGGCTCTGTGTCCCCCCATTCGAGGATCTTCTGTTCTCCAGTCCCTCTGGCACTGCCCTTGGCATCCCCTGTGCTCAGCCACAGCACAGGCCAGCACCTCCCTCTGTGATCAGGGCACAAAACATGGGGCTGGGACTTCATAAATCCTGGGAGATTTGCTCCGGGCTCGTGACAGGGGATGGAGGCTCCAGCTCCACGGAGCACCTGGTCTGGTCCTTCCCAGTCTGAGGAGGGATCCCTGCCTTGGCTCCAGCATCCTGGCACGGGCACATTCCTGTCACCAGGGCCACTCACACACACAGAGCTGTGGGTTTTCCTTAGTAAAGGTCTCACGTTAACTTTTCATCCTCACACTTGCTCCCAGCCCTCGCTCTGCCATCAGGACCAGTTGGCTGAACCCCCCTCTGGAAGAGCAGAGCCTGCAGCACTGTGCACTCGAGTTTAGCCATGGCTGGCACAAGGCAGCAACGCTGAGAGATTTCTGCAGCAGGTCCTGCTGAGAAGAAGAGAAATTATCCCGAGGAGAGCTTTCTCCTGTATGAAAATTCCTTCATTTCCACAGAACTAATGGGTTTTGTTCTCCCTCCCCACCCTGACCTGCGAGACACAGACAAATGTACAGGGCTGTGGAGCAAGAATGCCCAAGAGGGCTGAATAAAGCATCTTTTTTCCCTCCTGTAGGAAAGTATTGTCCCAGTGACCAGCTGGGCTGAGGGGGGGCTCTTCCTGAGGCCCTGGCATGCTCTGCTGTTCCTAGACTAAATAGATTGCTGGGCTTCTCCAGCCAATGCTGCTTTGCAGAGAAGCTGCACAAAGTAAATATCTCCCTTCCAAGGCCAAACCCCTCCTGGTGCCAGCTCTCAGCTCGGAGCAGATGTCCCTGCTTGGGCTGCAGAGCCCCCGAGGAGCAGGGGGTCTGCAGGGCCAGGTGTCCCCAGCTGTGCTGTGCAGCCCCTCGGGCAGCCGGAGGGGGCTGGGGGTGTCAGACAGAGAAAATTCCTCGCCGAGGAGATGGGAGTACAACCACCACTCAGTCAGGGGTGGCTCAGTCCCTTCGTGTGAAGCCAAGGGTTGCTGTGTAACCTTGGGGAAGTAGCTTCAATTTTTAAGAGGCAGAGTCGAGCAGCACGGCGGGTCTGTGCTGAAGAAATCTGCTCTGGGAGGGAGGGCCCTTTGTCAGGCAGAGAGAGAAAATGTGATTTATTATTAGAGATGCTCTAGGGAAAGAAATGGGATTCAGCAGTGCTGAGGTGGCTTCTAAGCCTGACACAGGAAAAAATTCAAGGCTGAGTAAGGACCCTCCACCTGAGATCAGCTCCGGTGGTCAGAGCATGAGGTGATGAAGCTTCATTTAGGAACTTCTCTCCCAGTTCCTCCAGCACAGTGACCATGGAGTGCTGGGCACTGTCCAGAGGTGCAGCACAAACACCAAACCACCAGCCCCTCACCTCAGGGAATCCAAGATTCCACGTGATGCCAAGCAGGGAGCAAATTGTAAAGAAATCTGTCATCTGTCCTGAGTCAGATAAAACAAGAGGCCAGCTCATGCACAAAGGGGGAAAGCCAGCAGTCCGTGCACTTCTTTTCTGCTTTCAAGAAACGTGCAGCATCAGGCAAAACTGGAGCTCTAACCCAGCAGCAATGAAATCGCCTTTCACAAAAAAACCTCTGCCTGCATCTGAACTCTGCCTGCATCTGGAGGCTGAGAACACTGCCAAGGCTTTAACCCTCTGCTATTAACAGAGAGAGATATTGATGAGCGTCCCTCTGGCGAAGGAAACCAAATGGTGTTTTTAACCTCAGTGGATTCTTTGCAGCTTTTCAATTCCTGAGCAGGGCTGGAGCTCCAGACGGGGCTGTAATTGAGATGCATTATCCTCTGACTCCGAAACTTTCCCAGGCACACATGTGCACACACAGACTGTGCATTCAGCTATAAATACATTCCGTACCTGCACAGGCATTAAGCTGCTGCTCGGGGGCTGTCTGGACACTTCCCTGCCAGCTCTGCAGTCACAGCACTCAGCACTGCCAGCCCAACGTGACCAATGGAGCACAGACATCCAGCTACAAACCTGACCACAGCCACGAAAAGCAGGAGAGGGTCTTTTAAGGACCAGTCCCCTGGAAAGACAAGGATTTGGGGTGTTTTCATCCCAAAAGGGATGGTGAATCTCCTTAACTCTCCTATGAACAAGAGCAGCAACTTGCTGACGAGCCACCCACCCTCCTCTTCATCCTGAACCAGCCACCATCTGTGCCCAGCACGGCAGAAAATCTCCCTCCAAAATCTTCCAGCCTCCCTTATTATGTTAACCTTGACAAAAGGCCAAATTCCATCAGAACTGATGGAATCAGTCTGATCCCACTCACAGCACAGCACCTCCTGGGATGGAGGAAGAGTGTCCTTGAAGGGTCTCAGTGGCATAAGGACCTGAAGCAGCACCACTGAGTGGCATTAAGGACCTGAGCACACCTGAGCTCTGAAGGGCTGGGATGCTCTCCAGACACAGCTCCTGAAACTCTGACTGAGTGTGGGTTTCAAAGCTCAGACCTCACTCAGAAATGGGGGTTCTGTGCAAGCAGGGTTTGCTTACAGACCAGAGACTGCAATGGAAGCCTTTGAACAAAATATTGAGTAACAGCTTTAGTCTTTTTCTTAGCCTGGGGGTGTAAATGGGCGACATTACAATGAGAGGCACCTTTCTAGAGACCTATACGCTAAAAAAATCATATCCTCCTCCCATGGAACACAAGATGTGCCAAGGGTTACTGCCACCTCAGAGGGGATGATCCATCAGTGAATCCTAAAGCACTTCATGAGAGCTAAACACCTCCACCAACAGCATCCACCTCTGTCCAGCTGCAGCAGGGAGAAATAATACACAGAAAAGGAAAATGAGGCACAAAAATCTTATGATTGGTATCTGAAAACATAATCCTGTAACCAAACCAGTATGGCAACCTGATCACCTGTGATTAGCAGGAGAAATTATATCCTTACCTGGAGAAAAGGGGGAAACATTCTGAAGGGAACCAAAGCTTTTTGGACACAGAAATAAAGATTACAACTTACCATTGACAAACCCTCACAAATCTAGACTGAAAAGCTGATCAAAAGATTTTAGAAACAGTTAAACTGACAAACAGAGAGAATTTTATCAGCTTCGTACAACAGTCAGTGGCCAAAATGTTCATCCAAAATTTTATATGTTTATTTGAAGCATTCTTCAGAGGTGCTCAAAATTTTGCTGTCTATCAGTTTGAGGCCCATCATTTTCTTTCTTTTGCACTGTCCTCCCACACCCCCCCCTTGCTGAATGAATTGCTGGGGTTGCTTCACCTCTGGCACACAGTGAAGTCTCACATGGCCAAATGTCTTCAGAAGTCTGTGCCCAGCTCAGTTTGAAGGTGTTTTATCTGGACATTCAGCCACCGACCCACTTGCTCTTCAAAGAGCAGAGAAACTGAAGGCTGAGCTGGCTAATTCACAGAGGAAATAGCTCATTCTGAAGCAGCCAGTGAAGTGACCACTTTGATTACCTTGATGCAAAATAATGGGATTTGGCCCCCGTTGTTGTTTTTCCACCAAGCATTTCACAGGAGCCAAGGAAAGCAGAAATTATATCAGCTTGAGACCATTCGCAGGTCACCAGGCACCTTCCCCTTCCAGGTCCCCAAAGCAATGGGCAGCTGCAGGCACCTCGTGTGTGTGCAGTGCTGGCCTCACTTCAGAGAGCTGCACCAGTGAAGGGAGAAAATTTTCTTCCACAGGAAATACCAGGGGAACAAAGAAAGAGGTTGAAAACCAGCAAAAGTCATTTCTCAGTGTTCAGGGGCTCTACTTCAGCCCCTAACTCCTGTTTGCCCAAACTGTGCACCTGCTCCTGATGTGTCTTCAAGTCACAGAGACAGAATTTTCCAATGAAAGTGTAACTCCAGGGAGGTCAGGATGCTGTTCTCCTTCCCGAGTTTCCAACAGGTTCTCTCCTCCTACCTGGATGCCACAGCTACTCCGGATTTCACAGCAGTGCCTCTCCAAGAACTCAGCTCTGCCTGTTCCAAAAACACAGACCTGCCCCACTCTGACCTCACAGCTGATTGACCTCGAGCACTACGGAGCCTGTGGGACACAGCTGAGCAATTCAGACCACGTACCACAGAGGGCAATAATCCTTCTACCCATTAATTAGGTGCATTTGTTACTGGAAATGACGCTAAAGTGATTCAAGTGGATGAAATAACAAAAGAAAACTTCTGGAATCAAGAGGCGCTTGCCCAACCCTCACTTGTGCAGATGCCCGGCGGTCTGGCAGAGCTCAGGACTGTGCAGAAATGCCCCTTCCCGAAGAAAAAGCCAAATGTCATCACCAGATCGTGGAGGGAGTGGGAGTATGGACAACCTGGCTTGAACTAAACCCTAGAAACCTGAGAAGATTGCCCAGGATTAGCCAGTGGGTAACACAAAACCCCAAAGCCACAATTACCAGCCGAGCAGCAGCCACTCTGCCCAGGCTGCTCTCAGCCATCCCAGCACTGCTTTTGTGGGAAAAGCCAAGTGGAGAGTGCCTGATCCCTCCTGCCCAAAGGCAGCTCCTGTCTGGCTCTGCCCAGGGAAAGGAATACAGGTTTTCAGTGCTGGCATCGCTTGGGAAAAGTGTCAGGAATCCCACGGGGTGGGAAGCGGAGCAAGGTGGGAGAGGGTCTGACATACACAGAGCTAAAAAGCCTTAGCGAAGGGGAAGGGAACCCACCCCACACCTGTGCCTATTCCTGGGTGTTAAAGAGCCTTGTAGGCGTGTGAGATATTGGGGATCACTCTCGCTTGATGCACAAGAGATGCTTTGAAATGGCCACAGCCTTTTTATTCACAGAAACTCCCTCTGAGTTGCCTTTTCTTCTCTCTGGGCAGGCGTTCACACCAAGGTTTTATTTGGCTGCAGGGCAAACACGATGCTTTGCAGGAAAGCAGTGTCAGACAGACCCCTCTCCTAGACAAGTAATTAGGAGAACAAATAGCTCCTTCTTAACCCACGGGGGAGGCTGCCAACCCCTCTCTTTGCTATTCTCGGCCTCCTGGCTCGGAAAGGGTTACGTGCAATCTAAAAGAGTGGCTTGTCCTCCTCGGGCTGCTTGGGAAACCGAGCAGATTCCAGCTGGCAGCAGAGCTGGGCTGGGGATACTCTCTGCAGGTTACCCTGCAGTGGTAACAGGAGACATCCTCTGCCCTCCCGGAGAGGACCAGGCAAGGGCAGGGTGGGGCTGGTTTAGAAGGGCCAGGTGCTCCCCAAAAACCCCAAGCCAGGCAGCTCCTGCCCTGAAGACCCTACAGACTAAATACAAGGTGGTGCTGCAGGCAGAGATCAATGTGGTTTTAAGGATAAATATCTGGATGGCTGTGGGTTAGGGGGCAATTATGATGCCAGACCTGAGTGCGGTGGTGGAGCATGGGGAAGTCCTGGAAGCAGGAGCAGCAGCTCTCCAGAGCTCTGTGGAGCTCTGTCTGCCTCTGAGTGCAACTAATTTCCAGCTGCGATGTCAGAATTTTAGTTTTGACTATGTGCAACGTTTCAGATTTGCTGTGAAATCTCTGTATTTTCCAGTTTGTTTCCTAAACCCACATGGAACATCCCTCACGCTTTAGTTTTAACTACAGTTCTACTCCTGTCTCTGTCAAACAGGCATTACTTTTGCCTCACCTGAGAACAGGCAGTGCAGGTCACAATTCAATGAACTTGTAAAGGTTTGGTGCTAAAACAATAAATATATTTATAAACCATATAAATAAATCCACAGAGGGACAGCCAAAACCTGCACACGAGATGTCACATCCTTAATTTAAAACTGAATCGAGCTTCATAAAGCAAGAGGATTTTAAGAAGGTATCAAGCACTAATTAAGAGTGGTGTCAATGAAGTGAAGGCCAGCTCTTAAGAAATAATGTGCAATTTGCTGCCAGTGAAACTCTCAGAACTTGGCTGCTCACTTTTATTGGCCAGCGAGTGCAAGAAGGTGCTGCTGTTCAAAGAGGACCTCCTAGATCCAGCAGGAAAGAGAATAAATCACAGAGCAGCCATTCATTAAAGCAGTAAAAACTCTTCCCCAGAGCCGTGTGGCTCCTCAGAGAGCAACTGAACACGTGTTCTCGGTGGTATCTGATGAATTCTCTATTTTTGGGCACTTCCCTTTCTAACTCTGCTACCTGGAATGCCCTTTTTTTTTTCCCCCCCTCAAGAAAACCCAGAGGCAGAAAGCTGGACACTGAGAGGGAAGGGGTGAGAAAAGAGGGTTCGTTTCAGGGAAGCTCCCTACAGTTCAGCTGCTCCTCACAAAGCACCTCAGCTATCAGGACATCATCCGACCGTGCCTGCGAGCTTTCCTCACAGGAGCTCCAGCAGGGGCTCACGGCAGTTCTTCCCCCAAGAGCCACCAGCTTCACATCTTTGAAACCAGCTGCACGTGCAGGAGGCTCTGCTGGCATTCCCAGCCGGCCTCACTTGCGGGGCAGATCAAGGTTCTCTCTTCCCAGGACATCTGAGGCTTCTCCTGGAGCATCTGAGTGCTCTGGCGCAGAACAGCACAGGTAGAAAAGATGTGAGGAGGGGCAGGATCACCTTTAAATTAAAGGGGTAACAGAGAGAGAACAGGACAAATGGGGGGAGGGAAGCGAGGGACGGGAGTGGCACCCTGTGCTATACTCAGCACAGGACATGCCTTATGATCCTGCTCTTGGTCAGGGCAAAACTCATATCCAGCCTTGGAAAGGGGTCCATGTCAACAAAACATGAAACAAGGCTCTTGTCATTCACGTTTTCCTAATGAACTGGAAATGCAGACTTTATTCCGAGAAAAAAATGGGAGATCACTCCTCTTTCTCTGTGTGAGAGTGGGGGGAAAAACCCTTCAACCTTCCAAGATGTGGTTTGCAAATTCCCTCTCTCTGACAAGCTCTGGATGAGTAAATATTGCCAATAATCTGTGTTGTCCAGAAGAAAACGGAGAAGGGCGAAGACCAAACAAATCCTTGTGATGAGACCATGGGATGGCTTTGGCTGTGCCTGGAGCCCAACAAACACTCCTGCTCCCTGTTTTCTGCCTGGTGAGCCCATCCATGGGCAGTGCAGCAGGATGGATCCAGGAGGATCCCTGGCCATGCACCTCATCTCCAGCATTGCTGCAGGAAAGGCTCGAGAACGCTTTCCACTGGTGCAATCAAAGAGAAATTGCCCTCACTGGGATCCTACATCAGTGCTTTTATGGTGTAGGGGTGTAATAAATAGAAGTGTCTATTTATCCTGTTTCATTTCTTGTTAAAAAGCAGAGCCCCTGTCAGAGCTGAGGAGAGCTGCAGCACAGAGGGGACATTATTCTCAGCTTTGGATTAAGATCAGTATTTTAATGAAAGCACTTATTAGCCCCAGCTGGGGCTCAATTTTCCAGTGAGTTGGGAAAAAAAAAATATATTGCCCTGGCCATTCTTCTCTGGGGATTGCACTGAGACATCTGAGAGTATCAATTACTGATCATAATTCTCTATTGGAAACGAACAGCTGGGGAAAAGCCGCTGGCTGGAAACGACTGGATTGCTTTACATCTGAAACGATAGCTCCTGGCTGGTTTGTGCCCATTTTTTCTCCCACTCTGGGATGCTGACAGCTCTCAGAGGGCTGCAGGAGCCCTGCCCTTGCCACC
Organism: Dryoscopus gambensis; assembly: GCA_013389985.1. Lineage (NCBI taxonomy): Eukaryota > Metazoa > Chordata > Aves > Passeriformes > Malaconotidae > Dryoscopus > Dryoscopus gambensis. The sequence continues at coordinate 617,421 of WEIT01011872.1, forward strand.
CTCTCACACCAGTGTCCCCTCAGCACCCGGCAGAGGTGCACAGGGAAACCTGGATCATGCGGGACATTATTCAGCCAGCAGAGCTAAAAGGCCTCCCCCTTCCTCCTTATGGGGTGGACCACAGGCACGCAAGGTTATTCCCAGGGAACACAGATGCTCACATGCCCCCTTGGAGTGCTTGCACCTTCTGGTGATTTAGGCACCCAGGCCCCATCAGAAGAGGCTTAGGAAGGTTTGTGGCTTCATGCAGGGATGAGAGGAAGGTGAAGAAGAAGGAATGCTGGAGGGGGCAGTGGCACAGAGGGGCCTGCACGTCCTTGAACACAGAGAGCTTTTCTCTGGACACGCACAGGAAAACAGACCCTGAGCTGGAAGCTTGCAGTGGGAAGCAAAAGTTAATTCCATCTCAAACCTTTTGCAATAGCTGATGCAGAAATGGATGAAATCAGAGCAGAAGAAGCTGTTATTTCAAAGTCAAACCTCATAAAATGCACACGAGTTCCATCAGGAGGGGCAGAGCCCTGCCTGGGTCAGCAAGGAGGGTTTGCAAAGGATGTGGCACAAGGGCCGAGTGCCCACAGCAGCGGGTGTGATGTGTGGGGGTGTGCACGGCCACCAGCCTCTCCCCCGCGGCCCCCAAGGGTGGAGGAGGTGGCAGCACTTCCCTCCTGCCCCGAGGGATGGAGCAAAGGGTGGAGGCAGAGACACCCACAGATGTGTGCCAGCAGTTTGTGGGAGAGTTTAAAGCTGTCTTCACGGGAACAGCTGCACTGACCCGTAATGGATGGGCACTCCCAAAGGCAAGTTTCTGAAAGAGCAGGCTCTGTCTGTGTGTGTGTGTGTACCATTCGTCTTTCCAGGGCTGGGGGCTGTGTCGGGGACAGGGGCACAGCAGGGCGGCCCACTCCAGCAGTGGCCAGGTTGAAGGCTTCACATTCTTCCAGCTGTAGTGGCTGGAGTTATTTTTTCTCCTCTTGGAATGTCAGACCTGGGTGGGTTTTGTCAGAATATCAAATCAGTAAAATGCTCCATCCGGGAACCTGTTCTCTAAATGCTATGGAAAAAACCCCACAGGCTCCAGGAGCTGGTCCCCAGCTAGCCTGGGACCAAGCAGCTCGGGAATTTCACAAGAAAGCGAGGGAAATCCCAAGCACGTTGGCCTTGAGAATTGTGCTGCTGCCTGAGGTTTGATTAACTTTTTCATTCCCCTCCTCATCCCCACAAGCAGCTCATCCCAGCTGAACCGGGAGCCTGATTCCCTGCAGGGAACAGAAGGGAATCTGCATGAAAACCAAACCTTGGATGACTTTCCCACCTTTTAAAAGAGGAAAAAAATCCTCACTGCTGGCCCTAGAACTGTGATAACCCAGGGCTGAGGAGGCACCTGTTCAGACCCAAAGCCCAGCCAGTCTGACACGATCCATTCCAGCTCCCAAAACCCCTCCAGCCAAGGGACACAGCGCCCGCAGCTGCTCCCAGCCAAAGGCGGATGCTAATCCTCATCTCCTGGAAACAGGCAGTGAGCACCTGAAAAGAAACCCAGTCCCAGCATCACACAGACCAGCCATTCAGCTCCGGCCAGTCCCATTAGATTTGGTTGACAAAAGAATCCAACGTGCACATTTATAATTTGCCAAAAATAAAAAAAAAAGGGGGGGGGAAAGGGAAAAAAAAAATAATGGGAAGCCAAGCTTTCCCCTTCTGAATGGAGAGTGTCTGTGGCCCAGCCTCCCTCCTCGTCAGCAGACAGGGTGGAATTCCCAGGCTACGGGGGAGATCTCCTGGGGCTGATCATGTTCTTAAAGGCATGTTCCCAATCAAGAAGGCTGGGATGAGGCATAATAATTGCATAGGCTTCCTGAGAACCGGCTTAATATCCCTCCAGACTGATTTAACCTAGTTTCTCATTCTGCTTTCACATCAAAAAAATGAAGGTCTGTCTATATCTCGATATACTGCAAATCAGGAAATGGAGGCGTATGGTATATCTCATCCTCCCCTGCCTGGAGCTCTCCGAGGCACGCTGCCAAGGCATTGTGTCAGCAAAGCTCTGCTGATTAACGCTGGGAGAAAGGGAAACCAGTGGCCTGTTAAAGGTCTGAGAGTCAGGAGCCATCTAATCCCGGGCTGGCTGGCACGGGCTTCGTGTCCTTGGAATTCGTGGGGAATAATTAGTGTCATTACCAGCCTGCATTACACGTCTGCTGGGCTGTAAAGACAAACGAGGGCGGAAAGTTTCGTAGGCTCAGGGCCACGGCTGGTTACAATTCTCATTAACACAAGGATACTGGGAAATGTGCCTGTGTTACCGGGCAAGTGCCCATCTTCTAGTCTACCTCTGGAGCCTCTGGAGCACCTTGAGGCAGTCCCAAAATCAAGAGATTTCCTTTTCCAGCGGAGGCTGTTGTCCCTCTGCAGGAGATCCCATGGGGTGCTAGGAGAGGGCACAAAGCCTGTGCCTGCCTGATGCTGCACACGTGCAGCCACGGCCACAGAGGCAGAGAGACAGAGGTTATCAGCCCCTGCAGCAGGGATCCACACTGCCAGGGGCAAGAGAAACCCGGAGAAACCCAGGCTCCATCCCAGGGGTAAAGCCAGGGAGCACCCACAGACAAACAGGGGCAGTCCGGCCACAAAGCCACACAGAGGGGCCGGTGCAGCCTCCCCAGTGTGGCCAGTCTGCAGAAACATTGGGGTTTTTCTGTTCCCTGAGAGTGGGGTCAGCCTTTCCTGCAGGGACAGCCACCAGTCCCTGCCGCGGCATCAGCACAGCCCGTGCTGGTGTCAGGAAGGAGCTGGAGGCTGTAAAGTTATCTTTAGACTCTGCTGCACAGTCAGGCTGTAATCACAACTGGCCTCCTTCGTTATAACAGCTTTTAATCCTGTACTAAGGTGCTCTACAGACCAAGACACTATTTCATGTTCAACTAAAATGGTTTGGACTCAGTTTGGACTCGCAAGCCCAGCTTTAAAAACGCAGCTCTCTCACCGTGCAGTAAAAAGCCACCTCTGAGGTCTGTAAGAGCACGGACCTCACAAATGTATCCCCAAACTCTGCCCAACACATTTGGGACGTTGCCTTCCATTGCTGAGCTGGCTCAGCGTTGGCAGAACCTCTGTGTGACAACTGGGCAAGCCACGTTGGATGCCACATGTTTGTGACCCAAGAGAGCATTTGCAAGACCTTTAAACAAAAGGGAAAAAAAGCAGCAGATGAATTAAATTAAGGGACTTAGTGTCATGAATACGAATGGCTGCACTGAGCCATCCTGCTGAATACTAAACTCGGATCCCAAATGAAGCCACACCGTGTCTGGCTCAAGCAGCCGTGAGATCCCTGGACTTCCCTCAGCCCCCTGGGATCCAAGGTAGGAGGAAACAATAATCCCTTAAAACACGTGGGAGCGATTCCCAGGTTTGTTACTCACTCTGAGCTCACTCCTTGCTCCCACTGTGGCAGTGGCAGCTTTATTTGAGCTCACAGCCAGCCCCAACACTCTGGCTGGTCCAGAGGCCACCGTCCCCAGCAAGAAATCTGCTCCAAGTCCAGAGCTTCACTGAAATTGCTGGAATCGCTCTCTGCTCTTTGCTGCATCCCATGGCAGGACAGGGCAATGGAAGATAAACCCTGAGCAGACGTGGGTGAGCACAGAAAATCTACAGACCACATTTTTGGCAGATCCTGGCCTATATAAACAAACGGCCAACGCGACCCGAGCTCCCATAAATTTCCTGAAAATCTTAAATGACTCTAAAGGCTTAACAAAGTGTTTCACAGCAGAGGCAGCGGCCAGTAATTACGGGTTTGGAATCTGTGGAGCTGCAAGCTGAGGCCCAGCTCAGAGACTGGAAATGCAGGCAGCAGTAACAGCTCTTTCAGAGCACAGCACATGTCTTCTGCCACCACATACCCTGTTCTGTGAGCTGCTGTGTCCCTAGCCAAGCGTGCTGTCAGCAGGAGCTTTAATCAAACGGCAAAATACATTAAATATAGAGACAAATCCTTAGGGATGGAGCTGCAAAGCATTGTCAAAGTGTCAGCTGAGTGCTGGGAGACCATGATTTAGCAAAAAATTATAAAGGGGCAGCTACAGGCTGTAAAAGCCAGACTTCTACTGGAATCAGGATGTGCAGGAAAGGTTTGGGACCTGCCATCATGTGGGAGGGTTGTCACTGCTGTGCCCTGCTCCCAAGGTCCACATACGGGGACCCCAACACCACATCTGCAGGTGGATCCACAGCAGCTGCAGCAGGTTTAAAAGAGGGGAAGGAGAGAGAAGGGTCACAGCTGCCACGGACACCCCTCAGGCTCAAGGGGAGCCACTGTCTCTGCCTGGTTATTCAGATCCTCGGCTCTGGGGAAGACACTCCCACAGGAAAGCACAGCCTCACATGTTGCTTGGAAAGGCTGCCAGTCCCAAATTACTCATCACATCGCTGTGACTGCCTTTAAAATGTTTTTCATCAGCACTTTGGTCATCTTCTCACTTTTATTTGTGGTGCTGTTTTCAGAGCCCCTCTTTAAAGCCGACTGACAGGTTTCAAAAGCAAGCCAGCCTGTTAGTTTTTCCTTCTGCCAGTCATTACACAAGAGTAGTGCTTGAGATCCAAGCTTCTATTAAAAAAGAGGACTAAATTAAGCTCTTGCATGAGGTCTCTAGAGATGCATCAGTCAGTGCTTTCTTACACACTCCTTTTAGAGAACAGCAAAGTTTGTGTACCAACCCAAGCACGGCTATTCAGCTGTCAAAGCCCCTAGAGCCACATCAATCCACAAAAGAGCAACCAAGCTCCTTTGAAACTTCTGCAGTGAGGCAGCAGAGAAGAATTTGATGTTTAATGCTTTAATCATAGAGTTGGAGGCCTCCACTGCTCCGTGGTACTGACGGCTGCAGGAGAGCTCGCGCCACGGACGGGCGAAGAACTAAAGTTTAGATAAAAGGAACTTCAAGGGAAAAGAGCTGAAAGGCACAGTGAGCCCTGTAATTCCAGCCATCGTGTGAGACTCCTTCTGGCAAGTGTCCCCTCTCACAGATCACTGCAGGATTTGTTAGTTGTTTCTACAAAGTTAGGAAGAAAATATCTCACACGTGCCAAAGCAAGTGAACAGCACACTGTTCATGTTTCCAGAGATCTCCCCATTCCATTGAACCTTTCCACTGGTTCGGTCTGTACGACGAGAAAGCAAATGGCTCAGATTACTTATCTCATTTAAAAAGGCCTCAAAAAACTCTGGATTTTGCAGTGCTGCATCCCTCAATCTCCAGAGCCAGCCCTGGCATGTGGTGAATAATGCAACCCTCAGTCCTGCCTTAGCAGGACAGATGAAGCTCTGACTTGTTCTTCTCTTGCTGGTGTTTTTGGAAAATGCAGGAAGCAAAAAACTGCCGGACAGAAATAGTCTGTGTGTCACTTTGAGCCAATCACTGGGGACCTGCACTCAGAGCCCACTGCAGTCAGTGGAAAGATTCCTCCCAGCCTCCGCGGGGTTTGGCTCAGCCCCACACCAGTGTGCTCCTTGCAGGTGTAAGTTTACGTGTTCCTTTTTAAACTGCCTGAACAAAGGCTGCCCTCAAGAACCACCTTAACCACAGCTGCATTTGTCTCTAGCAGGGAGCTTCCACCCTGCCTGCAGCAATGTTCCTGGTCCGGGGCCAAATCTCCAAGCCAGCACATCCCTCTGTCTTCTCCTGCAGCCCTGCCCCTTCTGTAGGGCCACATTTCCAAGGGCCCAGCCACGTGGGGCTGGCCTGGCTCTGCCCTGCATTGCTCTGCCTCCATGGCTCGCACCACTGCCACCCCAGCGCCTGCAGAACCATCCAAGGTTTCCTAGGAGCTGCAGAGTTAACATCCCACATTAACATTCCCTGTGGGAGAGGGCTCTGCTCTCTGCTGCTGGCTGACAGGACTGGGCAGGGGAAGAACAGTACGTGGTGACATTCATCTAAATTTCTCTTTATATATATATTAATAGCAGCACTTCTTTCATTTTATCCTTTTAGATAATCCCAAGCAAACTCTCTTCTGACTATATCACTTCATATTCCAGAATACTGAATGAGGAACTGGAGGGGTTTTTTTATTCCAACTTGAGGTAAAAAATCCAATTATTTTCACTTCTTAGCTTATTTTAGCTGGATCCTAACTCCTAAGGTTCCTCCAGGTAACAGAGATCACTGACAACCCAGAACTGAGATCGCCTCCCGAGTTCGGTGCAGGAGGAAGAGGTGCCTGCACTAATAGCAGTCCTGCAAACCAAACAGAAAGTGAAATCAACGTGAACCTTGCCTAAATGAGTCACTGATGTGCTTGGGTTCCATCCCCCCACTCCCCAAATGGTCTTTGAACACTCGGAGTTGTTCAAGTCACCGAAGGGACAATTCCACCCTCCACTGAGCACAGAACCCAAACTGGCACAACGCAGTGCTGAGCTCAGAGGGTTAAAGGACACCCCTGGGAGCAGCAGCAGTGACAAATAAGCAGGGAGAACATTCCTTCACCTTTCTGATTGCTCATTAAGCCTTGGCACAGCTCCAGGTGTGAACTCGCTGCACCAGCACTGCCTTTCCCCCCGCTGCTGGTGTGTGCGTGCAGCGCAGCCCGCGATGGGCCGGGGGACCCAGGTGTGCCCAAGGGAAGGCAGGCTCTGAGATCCACTCAGAAGGTGACCTGGGGGCTCTTCCCGAGCTAGAAGTGAATATGGAATGTTCCAGGGATGATCCGTGCAAGAATTTATTAATTTTGCCAGAATTGGAGTGGCATCCACCTCTAACTCTTGGACACAGGATGAGGGATCAGGAGAGACTGGAGCTCTGCCTGGCTCTGCTGCTCTCTCCTGCACTGATGCTGTGCCACCTTTGTTGGGATCCATGAAGTGGTGATATTTTCCTTATTCTGTCCCTGTCACTCTCTTTCTGTCCCCCCCACCTATTTTCTACTTCTTTCTTCCTTTCTTCCTTTCTTCCTTTCTTCCTTTCTTTCTTCCTTTCTTCCTTTCTTTCTTCCTTTCTTCCTTTCTTTCTTTCTTTCTCTCTCTTTCTCATATCTACCATCAAATAAAACCCATATTATTGTCACCGGCATATGGTCTCGTTTGCACCTTAATTTGGGCAGAGGAATTTCTAAAGAACCTTAAATATAATAATAATTGGATCTTTACAACCTTGCAGCTCTGGGCCTTTCCCCATGCCGCAGTTTCCCCATCTGCAGGTCGGGACATCAAAGCTGCTGTGTGTAATTTTTAAAGAAGGGAGCAAACCAAAACAGGGATGGATGGAATGGGAAGGCAAATCCTTCCAATATCAGTCAGCCCTCACTTTGGCTGAGTAAGCAGCGCAGAGAGGTGGAAGGAGAAGGAACCAGGAAGGCTGGAAGGGGTGGGATTCAGACAAGTCCACCGTGGCAACGACGTCCCTTTAACACAGGGGACAGTTCACACGAGCAGCCCTAAGCTTGGTCCTCCTGGGCTTTGCTGCCTGCCAGCAGTGCTCAATGTGCTGCTTTGTCTCGGAGAGAGAACGTGGAATGGCTGCTGTTCATTATTTACAGATGTGCAGATATCTGAACCTGCTCAGCCACCAGACTGAGCCGCCAGCCAGAGCCAAGGGAGGTTCACATGAGGCTTAGGAAGACTATCCTGAGAGATGAGAGTTGGGTTTCTGGTGTTCAATTCACACCATTTGCCCCTGGAAAACACCTGCTGGTTTCCTCCCTCGCACTCACAGGGAAGCAAAAGACAATTTCATGCTGTTCCTTATCTGCCTGCTCTGTATCCTCCAGTCAGTTCCCACCAGTGGTTCCCTATCAGGTGTCACATCTGGGAGAGATGGAAAGCTGACAGGCAGGGAGATGCCTGCCCAAGCATCTCAGATTAACCATTTCCATGCTTTTCCCTGTGTAAACGTGGGCCTGCTTGAAGGGTCAGTGGTAGGTAAATAACTGGAGACTGTGGAAGTTCTCCTCAGCTTGGGACAGTGTTGATTGATACGACCCTGGCCCTGCCAAAACTAACATCAAACATGTGCTGGCTTAACACTCCTGCAAATTATGACAGCACAATGCTGTGACGTTCCCCAGAGTGACTCCCTTCAGAACCGGGGCAGTGGGAAGATGGAATGTCCATCCCTAGGGGATGGAACGTGGAGAAAGGGAACAGGGGACCAGCAGATCCCAAACTGCAGTGAGAGGAGCTGAGTTAAGGTGAGCATTTCACTTTTACCCTGAAGGATTAAAGCCTTTAGAGGACAGACTGACAATCTTTCAGCGTTGCTCTATCTGCCCATTTTCTGGGAAAAAGGATCACTAAGGACAGGTAACTTCCTAGTGAAGGCTGAAGCATTTGATGGCAAAGCAACCCAGAGCAGGTCCCAGATTCCTGGCAGGGGCCAGTCATACCTTTACAAATCACTAAGGTTAAAAGATCCTGGTAATAAAAACCACAAGCTAAGACATTTGGGGTACCCCCACATTTCTGTGCATTTGTCTAACACCTGTCAGTTGAGATTCCTCTTTTACCTAAACACACATAAGCAGAGGGAATTTCAGGGGATCTCTGAAAACAATGGGGACTTGGAAATTAAAAAAATCCCCAGCTCCTGGGCTAATGCCCCAATGACTATTCACTTTCTTAAACACAAGGCAGCTAAGATACTGCTAAAGTTACAACAGTGAGGGGTAGAAAATAACAGGATTTACAGGGTTAGGTTTAACAGGGTTGAAGGTTAACAGGATTTTAAGGTTAGGACTTAAAATAGCACAGCAAAAATGAAAACCCACAGTTACAAAGGACTGTGTGTATTATTCATTTCTCTCTCCCTGCCTCTGCACAGGCTGTAAATCAACCCAGATCAGGAGATGTCACCAGGCAGTGCTGTCCCCTGCAGCCCAGAGCACTGGGCTGGCAGACAGGATACACGGGGGGTTTATTTTCAGGGCCCTGACACCAAGCTGTTATGTGGCACCTGCAAGGTCATACCACATTGCTGCTGCTTCTCCCACCAGCTGCTAGGGTAGGTTATGATTATTTCTATTATTTCTACCCCTGCTGCTACAGGCACTACCGAGGAACCCCCCGCAGACACCAGGATCTCATGGTGCACAAATCACTGTGTGCAAAAATCCTGTCCAAAAACTCTTCTGCCAGGAGGAATTTCTGCTCTAAACCAAAGGGAAACAGGTGGCAGCAGGCAACAATGCTGGCCTGGGCAGCCCCTCACCGCGGGCTCAGTGTCCTGGCTGAAAGGACTGATCTCTTTTGGGGTTGCTAATCATCACCACGGTATCAGCAACACACAGTTCATGTGCACAAAGCTCCTGGGTTGCACACAGGGGGATTAAAGCACAGGGAAACAGATCCTGAATGCCCAGAAGAAAACCCTCAATCCACGCCTTCAGTCCTCCCTAACAACTGCGCTTCTGCGGATTTGAGCCGCGCTCCAAAGGTCTCTGGGACAAGTATTCGACACGAAGTGATGCCAGGCAGCACTTTTGCTTGCTTTTGTTTTTCCATGGGTGCAGAAACCTGCCTAAAATAAGCCCCAGCTAGAAATGCTGGGCTGCCATGGCTGCATGGCCGGGATTTCTCTCTCAGCACCCTGAATTTCGGACGCAGGGCGAGCTGCTGGGTGTGCTGTGCCTGGTGTGTGCTGGGATTGATTATAGGTTTTATTGCACTTCTATCTTCATTAGTTCTACATCACAGAGAGCATGGAACGCAGGCACTGCCAGCCCAAGGAAATTAAGATGTGACATTGTATTTCAAGGACATATGCTTGGGGCGTGTGTTTTTGCCCCCTCCTCTATCAGTGCAAATCCCAAATGGAGCTATCAACAAAAATGAAGGGAACAATCCTGACCCAGTTTAAAGTTGTGTGGGTTTTTTTTTTTTCTTTCATTCTTTTGCTTCTCAAAGCCAGAGACAGAACAGAGGCCACAAGCAGAGCTGCCAAAACACATATGCATGTTGGATGCTTTTGTCTAAAGACACTGTGAAGTGCTAAAATATTAAATATGTCAAGCAGAAAGGTTTCCTCTGGTCTTCAGAGCGCTGTGAAATGGCAATAAAAATGTAAAAGAAGAATGCTGAATAATCAAATGTGGTTTCTTTTTTTAAATGTAAATAGTAAAGGCTGAGGCCTGGATACTTCATGTTAAGAGCAGAGACAGCTCAAGGCTTTTCCACCCCATTCCTTCCCTTGTGCTGCAGGGATCATTTTCAGGGATAAGGGCCTTGTAGGGTCCCACTAACAAACATCCTGAATTATGAGCATCAGGACCAAACATCCTGTATCAGAGGGGCTGTTGCACCACCCAATCCAGGCCCTGAAATTCAGAATAAGCTTGGCTTTGCACTTCCCCTGCCCAGCTCAGAGTTGTTCAGAGCCAGACTTTAGACTCAGGGCTGTTTTCCAGTCCTAATGATCTGCTCAGATCCTGACTTCTCCAGCAGGCCTGCCAGGAAGGAGGGGTGCAGAGAGCAGGATATTTGGAAAAGCAAACACTCTCCTCAGGTGAACTCAGCGGCGACCCCCAAATCTGACCCCAAAGGTCAGTAAACAGCCCCTGGGTGGCCGTGACAAACACTGCTGAGGGCTGCAAGGACAAGCTGGGACATAAAGTCCACTCTCCCTCCCCAAACCTGCCGTGCTGCTCACCACCCCTGCTGCTATTTAGCTGTTCAGACCATGCTTCCTCCTCCATCTCACAGCACCAGGGATGGGGCACTCTGAGACACCAAAGGCTGCAGCAGAGCCCCTCAGCTGTGCTGGTGGCACTCGTGTTGCTGTTGTTGTTATTATTATTATTATCATCATTATTGTCTGCAAGTAAATACCAAGCAATTATGGTGTTCTGAAGTGACCTTCTGGAGCATGTGCTCGAGCCCGTGGAGCTCAGCCAAAGCTACTATTGTGGATTTCATGCCAAGGCTCGGGAGAACCCTGGCTCCCTCCCATTGTTTTCTTTGGCCGGGCTCGATGGATTCTCAGCCTGGCAAGAAAGCCCCGTTTTAAAAGTACTGGCACACACCGTGCAGTTTGTCACAGCACGGCCCATGATTTAGGACCTCGATTTAGGCTCAACACTGGGCTCTTTTGTTCCGCGGCGCTGGGGCATCGCTCGCGACTTCGCAGAGTTAATAAACGCCGGCCGGCTCCGAGCGCGGCGTGCCCGGGGTGGCAGGCAGGATTTTCCCCCCCGAGTGTGCAATCCAGAGTGGGGATGGCTGAGGGAAATTGAAGCAGCCTTATCCATCGGCCGCAGGCTCAGGCTCGTGCAAACGAGGCGTTCCAGCGCAACGGGTGCTTCGGCGATGAAACAAAATTGCCGCATACCTGGGTAAAGCCAGAGCTGGAGGAGAGGGATTTGCACTTTTCTCTCTTTTTTTGTTTAATAGAAACTCATTTTTATTTATGATTCGACCTCAGAAATAGAGGTGAAATTTGAGGGGATTAAAAAAAAAACCCAAACCAAAACCACCTCTCTGGCTCCACAAATCCTTCTGACAAGTCCCTCAGGCTTTGCTAGGACATAGTTATAAGCAAAAAATGACTCTGCAAAAAACAGCCCTTTGGTAGAAACCAGCTCTTGTGCAATTTGTATATTTTGGAAGCCATATTTTGCCATTTTACTGGCTAAGGATACCCAAAACCAGACTCCTCCAAATCCTCTGTGCATGGGGAAGAGGGGGAAGAGAGCAAGTTGAATATTTAAAATCAAACCAGTGAAGGAGAAAAGCCTTTTTTAAGAAATAGAGTCAAATAGCTCACAATCTCTGCACCTTTGTGACTGGCACTGCTGGAACTCAGCAGAAAAATACAGCCCTCTCTGCTGCTCATGGACAGGAATTAATAAACCAGCCAGCCCTGAAATAACTGCCACCTTTTTCACTGTCAAACTAATCGAGAATAATTGAATACCATTAGTAAACCGTGGGTAAAAATGTAAATGAGGCAGTAAACCAGCTAATTAATGACCATCCTGGATCATATCAGCAGTGGCTGAGCTGGCAAATAACAGCAGAGATGAGGCTTAGGCTGGGGTCTGCTCCCACTAATACTGAGCCTAGAAAACCAAAGATGTGGTTGGCGATATCCTTTGGCCCCTGCAGCCAGTACAGATTCCTCTGGGGCCCAAAGAGACAAGGAAATATTTCATTTCCTCCATTTATAGTCCACTGTACCCATTTTGCTACAGAAATTACTTCCAGCCTCCTCACGGGAGAGCTTTGCTGGTTGTATTTTACAGTCTCTGTGTGACTGCAGAGAGGACTCGGAGTCTGGGCTGGGAGATGAAAGGTGGTGCCACTCCAGTACATCTGACTGCATGAAAGACTTTCAATTCCAGCTCTTACTGTCTCTTTAACACCTCAAAAGTGTAAGAGAAAAACATCAGAGGAGCTGCCTGTATTTCTATATTGATAAAACAGGGGGGGAAGGAGAAATGTCACAAGAGACAAGCATGACATGACCCATGCTGGAGCCTTAGGGCATCGACATTTGGTGATGTGCCCTCTGATCTCTATCTCACCCCAGCAGGTTTCTCTGGGCCTCTGGCTGGTGAGTTTGACCCAACAGAGACATTTTTTTTTCCCCTTTTATGCATCTTGTCTCAGAAAGCATGGAAATTATCCTTGGTTTGTGGTATAATGTTGGAAGTATGGGAATGTGACAGTGTTCTGCTTATACCTAACCATGGTCATAATTCCATCTTGATCCAGTCTCTGGCACTTATCCAGAGCACTTCAGACTGAACCCTATCAGTAAAAGCCAATCCTGATCAAAACATGGCAAACCAGATCCCTGAACAGCTTGGGAAGTCCCTCTTGTTACACTGGTAGGTATTTTTCAGAGTCTGTCAGAACATCCACAAGCATTGCGAGGTCCAGAAAATCACAGGATAAACCAGAGCCTGGACATGGAAGGCATCTCCTTCCCAGTGGTGCAGCCTCAACACACTCATGGACACAGCTTAGGGCCCGAGGAGCTGATGTGGTTTCTCACTCAGGCTCAAACCCTCCCACAGCTTTTCTGCAAACACACCTTGAGGTTCCCCTGTGACCAGCTGGAAGCTGATAAAACAACCACGGATTAACAAGGGAAAGGGTCAACTCCCAGGCACCCCAGCCCCGTGTCACAGCTCACTGGTGCAAATCCCAGTTAAGCTAAAGAAAACTAAACCCTGTGTTCACACGAGCCCACTCTGATTGCTGTGTACACTTCACGCCCCTGTGATTTCTGGTCCCAAGTTCACACCCAAACAGGAAAGGGACAATCTTGTGCTTCAGGTGTGACTGAAATCTCACTCAGCTCCCCATGCTCATGAGAATTCCAGGCTGGATCTCACTGAACAGCTGACCTGACTTCAGTCTTGCCACATGAGGCCAAACCCTAACAGAAACCACCTGTGGTATTTCAATAACATTAAATCCAAGCTGAATTCAGCCTTGTACCTGACTCGCATCCAGCATCAATTGCCTTGGCCCACTCCAAGTCTCTTGCTGTCAACACTCCAGGGCTGAGAGTCATGGAAGAATGAGCTGCATTCTGTCAAACCTCATGGCCAGTGCTGCCAGCTGAAGTGTTATCCCTGCTCCCCATACCGAGGATGGGCTATGAAACAGAACAGTTTGTTTTCCAAATCTGATGCAAGGCTCCAGTTATTCAGCTTGCAGCTCTGACTACGAGAGGGTTTAGCCAGCTCTGACAACATATGGATGTGGTCCACGGTGCTGGCTGTTTCCTATAGGATCTGGAAAGGGCTGAGGCATGACTCTGTCTTTCTGCTGCACTTGGAATTTGTCTGTGATGCGCAGGAGGAGGAATTCCTGGGAAAGGCCAGGGCCTCTCCGAGGATGATCCCAGATGCTCCCTCTCTACACACCAGCTCGTGAGTGCAATACTCCAAGGTTTGTGTGCTCAGCCAGCACCTGGCTGGCTGCAACTTACCCCTGCTAGTGACAGAGAGGGAAAACTCATTTATTGTTATCTCTTTTGGCCTCATTTATAGAACTGTTGTTAATGCCTCAGCTGCTCTGTGCTGAACAGCAACAGACCTTGTGCCATACGAGCATGTCACACACACCACGGACCTGCCCAGAGGGGAAGATGTGCTGGGATATTTTAACCCCAATACAGAGCTGCAGCCCCACCAGTCCTCACTGATCAGGGAATTTCAGCAGTAAACATTTAAACAGCCCACTGATTCCCCGTTTAAATGCACCATCTTCCCAGCCCCACCTTCCCCAAATCCTGCAAAGCCGGCAGATCTCTTGAGGTAAAATGTCATCCAAGATGTCTTGGCATCTCCAGACTTCTCCAGCAGCATCAGGTCCTGCCAACATCACAAGGTGACCAAAACACGAGGATTTGGCTGGGTGGTGTGGGTTCATCTCACCCATTTCAGTATAAACAAGCAGAAATGCAAACATTAGCCAGAATTGTTTATGATATGAACAGTGACCTGGCATCTGCCACTTCAGCACCTGTTTCTGTCACAGGAGGTTTCCTTGTCTCTATCTGCCACCAGAACAGAGGAATTTGCTTCACTTATTTGCATAAATGTGCCAAATAAAGTAAATGTAGTTATGCTCACGTGTCAGAACGAGGGAGGACCAGCAGAGGTTCTGAGAACAGGAAGCAACTCCATCCTTGCACAGGAAATATCCACTGAAATTAAGATAACGAGAGCAAGAAGATGAAAAGAAAAATCGAAGGAGAATATAATTCATTTTCCCTTCAAGGGCCTGATACCACAATCATTAAATCAATATCAAAAATTCCACTGCATTTAGAAAACAATTCAAATATTTCTGGAAAAAAATATACTCTGTACAAAATGTCATTTGTTTCGAAAGAATGTTTGGACAAGGAAACAGTAACTGTTATTATTGGCAGTATCAGAGAAACAAGGCCCCAGTTGTCCTTTCCTAGAAGGGTTAAACTTCTCCTATTATGAAACAAGAAAACAATCTCTGTAAGGAAAAATTTTCCAGCCAATGCCCATCCAAGACTCCAGGTCACCAGCAAATACATCCAAATACACAATAAGGTCATACGAAGAAATTCGGAGAACAGCCCTCTTTGTCTAGAATATTAAGTACTGGAACAAATAACAGCAACATCCTCATGAGTTGCTCACATTTTTCCCAGCACAGCCCTTCCATGCTGAGGGTTGCTTTCTTTTTCCTATCACTCCGTGTGGATTTTTCTCTCTCATCATTTGTCTCCTCTCCATTCCAAGTAAAGCAAGGAATGTGTCTTCTCCTGGAGTTGCCTATGAGACTGCAGATCCCTGGGGCTGGCCCCACTAGAAGCCTTTTTTTGTGTATTTCTTCATTTGGGGTCTCTTTTAAATGAATAAAACACTTAAGTAATCCTTCCCTCATTCCTCTTCTTGGTTTCTTACAACCCTCCTGCCACCAGGTCCCATCTTCTCTGCTGTTCCTTGGCCCTTTCCTTCCCAGAACATTTCTCACCCCGAAATTTTCAGCAGTGCTACAATTTCTTACCCAGCCCTAATGCCAGCACTTCTCTTTATCCTGTGTAATTATCTCTCACAAATAGTGTCTCCAGGCTGGGACCTTGCAGATGGGGTAAAATCCTGCAAGACTTGTCTTTGCAATAGCAGTTTTAGGCAGAGGGGTCTTAGTAGCTTCACAGGCTTTTGGGTTTTATATGTTGTATGGCAAGATAAAGGGAAAAAATGGAGGCCCAAATGTTTGCGTGCACAGAATTTCTTAACTGTATTTCTCTGATCCTGCTTTAAGTGGTATAAATGTAAAGGAGAGTCAGAACCTGTTGAACCGAGGTCTGTTTTCTCAGTCCCCATATTATTCAAGATGTGAGCTCTAAAGAATTCCTCCTGTTTCCTCTTCTTTTAGTTCCCACATTTTGGACAACTTTGCAACCAAAAGATCAAGCACTATCTGCTTTCAAAGTGCCCCTAATGAGGTAATTACTGGGAGCATAAAACACACACATTTATTGTAACTGAAGCCACCACAGGCTGGGGCCAGGCAGTGCTCAGAGTTCACTCCTCTGGCAGCTCAGAGATGTCCTGCCCTGCTCAAATCTTTCTTCTGTGAAGGAGTAAGACACCTCCGGTGCCCCTCGTGCTGGAGTTACCCTGCTGACCCTTTCTTGAACAAACCTTGCAAACCACGAGCACCCACATCTGAGCAGAGGCTGAGATTAAACACAGTTGTTTGCAGAACTTTTTCCTGCAGAAGTCCTCAAAGTTCTTTTCCAAAAAGCCTCCCTCCCATCCCACAGACATCCTGTCCTGGGTCAGGAGCTCACCACCGGCCGGAGCTCAACCCACGCCAGGGACAGGAGGAACTTTTTGTTCCTTCAGCAGCCCTGGGAGCCAGACCTCCCATTGCTCCCCACAGCCACAGCTCCAACCTGCCATTCCTGGGCTCAATCCTCTAAATCTCACCAGCTCCCCACGCCCTTCGTTTTGGGTCTTGGTCGAGTGAGATTATCCAGCCCTTGGTACCAGCAAAGTGCTCTCCTAAGAGCTGCCCAGCTGCTGTCCATGAGGGTGGGGGTCTCTGCCACTGGTTGGGAACAGAACTGGGCAAAATCCCTCAGGGGCAGGAAAATAAAACCGGCAGCAGCAGGTTGGCTGGATGTAAATTCCTTCCAGTGCCTGAAGGAGCTACAGGAAACATGGAGAAAGACTATTTATAAGAGTTTAGAGTGAGAGGAGAAGGCTCCAAACTGAAAATAAGTAGGGTTAGATTGGATATTAAGAAGAAATTCTTCTCTGTGAGGGTGGTGAGGCCCTGGCACAGGGTGCCCAGAGCAGCTGTGGCTGCCCCTGGATCCCTGACAGGGTCCAAGGCCAGGCTGGACACTGGGGCTTGGAGCAGCCTGGGACAGGGGAAGGTGTCCCTGCCCATGGGGGAGAACAAGATGACCTTTAGGGGCCCTTACAACCCAGGCCATTCCATGATTCTAATTAGTTCTAGCAAAGTGTTTCCATTGAAAAGTATACATCCCACAGTGGGAAAAAAAACCAAATCAAAAAACCCAAACAAAACCCCCAAACATGTGAGTTAAACATCTTTAATTTTTTTTTTGACTTGAAGTGATTTAAGTTCTGAGTTAGTTTGGATTTTTTTTATCCTGCCTGCCCAATTCAGAATCAAGACTTTTCTTCTTAATTTTCAGATCAGCTAAGCAAAGAGGAAAAATTTATCAGAGCACAATCTGGTTGTGAATTATTTGATATTCTTGCATGAAAGACTTGTGCAATTCTTTGGACATTTTTATTTTCACCTAGAATTTCAGTTCCCAAAGGAAGGGAAAGTTGAGATTTACAGTTCATTCATGTCCCCAGAAACCAACCTAAAACTGTGAAAGCAAGTGTCCTCAAATGATTTCTTGCTATTCTACAGCCACAATTAGCTCAGATCGTAATGTCGACTTTGCTTGGGCTCAGCTTCAAGACTAACATCAAACTGTACTGCTGCATAATCCTGTGGCTGATACCTGAGTCATAATGTGAGCTTATAGGTCAACCTTGGCTTTTGGTAAGTCATAAAATGGAAAAAACCCCTCAGTTATAAGAGCTTTAGGATTCTTACTAGACAGCACGCAGTAATTCTTGTTCCTGAGTCATACTGCAAAAGCTTTTTATAATATCTTGCATTTGCTCTCAGAGCAAGTGATTACACTGCTGTGCGCTTCCCCAGCCATCCAAAAAAGATATTTGAGGCTCCGTGTGCCAGGAGGGATGAATGTGCTGCAGGGAGCACTCCCACGGGCAGCACGTGCCGGGACTGCAAATCCTGACGTGCCGGAGGAGAATCTGCAGCTCCATATGCGAGTCCAGGGCAGGAAATGCCACCACGAGCTCCATTCACTGGGGGTGCAGGCAGGGTTCTCGTTACCTTTTAGGGTAAATACACCGCTGGCATCAGGGAGGGGGTTCAAAAAGCACTCACAGAACCTCTGTGCTCGCAGCCCGGGCTGCCAGGGGCAAACAGAACCAACTCTGGTGGCTGCCCAAAGGACAGGGCCCTCCAAAGCTGTCTCACTCTCAGATGCACCCAGAGTGTGCCATGCTGTTCTGTTAAAGTTCCTTTTTGAAATGGGAGTCATTCCAGAACCAGGAGCATTTGCCTTCCCAGGGTATCTGGCTGCTTCTAAAAGACGTAAGTCCAGTAATTAGGAGCAGAATGCCGGCCTTTCCTTGAGTCATTTTTTGTCCCTTTTCAATATGAATTGAAAAGATTAAGTATTTTTAAAGATAATATAAAATGACCCAGCAGAAAGCCAGGCCCTCACACGGTAGCAAGATTGGTGGAACACATCCTGTGGCTTTGGAAGGCGTCAGCTCAACGCTGCTCCCTCAGCCTTTCCCAGGTGACCGCTCTGGAAAAAAAAGGCTGGGAGATTCCCTGCTCCACGTGGGGCACATCCCACAACAAATCCGGCAAACACCTGTCCCGAGGAGGAGGAATTATCTTGCAGAGAGTGAAGGTTGGAAGATCCAGTGTTGCATATTTTGGGCCCTCTCCAAATTCCAGACGTGTCCTTGCTCCCTGTGATCCCAAGCATTCACTGCACTGGGAGGGGGTCACATGAACTGCCATCCTTCTTACCAGTAACTCCACCTGTGGGGCAGGGAGGGAGCTGACAACTGAACCAGATTCACCATTATTCAGCATTTCCTATTCTCTCCCCTTAAAAAAAAAAAAAAAAACAAAAAAAAACCACCAAAAAAAATCCCCCAAACCGCTCAGGCATCTTATCTTGGAGCACAAATGATGACCCGCAAATCTGCAAGAACAATTCCAGGGCTGAAATCTGTTTGTATCAACCATCTGTCATTAATAACAGCTCCATGACACTCGGAGGGAAAACACGTGCAAGCCACCTTCCTACTTCAGCACCTGGGTAACACAATTTGCTTTTTAGTGCCACTCAATATCCAACAGTTCTCACTGCGGTCAACATGGGCAGGAGATAAAGAACATTGTTTGGCCAGATAAGAAGCAAAATAAAGAGTGATCTTTGCTACATCTGCCTTCACCAAGCTGGACTGATATTCTTTCTCACATCCACACCAGAGGAAAGGCAGAGCCAGCAGCAGGGAAACAGCCAGGACACAGCCTCCTGAAAAAAATAATCCCTCACGATTACTCTGTCATATTCCTGGAGGCAAAGGGGGATGCAGAGACAAGGTGTGCATAAAACCTCCTCATTTCCTCACAGCTGGGGTTTATTATCAGCTTCATCTATCTGGATTGCTCTAAACTTTCCATTTAACAGATATATTTCTAGTAACCACTTCTAAGCTGAGGACATTTAAATGCAGGATATGGGCAGCCTGCAGCTACGGCTGCTGTGGAAGCAGATCTTGCAGGCCTGACTCACTGCAATAATGGCTTCGCTATCAGCTTCTTAATTATGATGGAAATTACTGGAGCGAATTACCATAAAGGTTTAGGAACATTCAGTCCATTCTGGCCCTTCCAGATCTGTTGCAATACATATTTGCTTTTTCTTCGTAAATGTTAAAATGCCTGCTTTCTTTTTTTTTTTAAATCTGTCTTCTCCTTCTCTTGGGAACATGGGGAAAAAAAAAAAAACAACTCTTCTTTTCACCATGGCAAGGTCCCAAGAAAACAGGTGGCTTCATGCGTAAACAATGATAATTGGGAAAGAGGTGATAGAAATTCCAGCCTGCCCACTTCCAAGTCCAGCACACAAGTTCTCCACAGCTTATGAGGTAGTGTCGGGCAGAAAGGGGTTGACCACTCCACCAAATCCTAGCTCAAAATTGTTACGAGGTCTAGAACCCCCTTTTGGACCTTTCTCCATTCTGATTTGAGAGCCAGTTTCTCCACAAATCCACGGTCACACACTCACTTGGAGGAAAGAAGTGGGAACAACACTGGTTGGAGAAACCAATTCTCCGCACCAATGCAGCCATTGCAGCCTGACCCAGAGATGCAAAGCCTCACACGGATGTATTTGTTTGCAAATCCCAGCTCCTGGGAAAGATAAGAGCCTGCATGAAACCTAACAATTCCCTGAGAAAGAGCTGCAGTGCTATCAGTTTACCTGGATGCCTTTATTCCTGCAAATGAAGTTTTAAAGGAGCCTGAGTGTTGAAAAATTACCATTTCTATCAGTTTAACTGGATGCCTTTATTCCTGCAAATGAAGTTGTAAAGGAGCCTGAGTGTTGAAAAATTACCATTTCTCTGCTTTCAGAGAACTGCCACTACAAGATAAGTCAGAACAAATTCGAGGCATCAGTCCATTTTCAGTAGGGAAGTCCTTCATGTTGGATTAACCAAGATTTACTCAGTTTGCTCAAGTTCTGTCTTCTAGTGTTGTCTCTGTACAAGTTGCAGTGAGCTCCACTGGAATTAATGCCCTGATAGGGTCATGCCAGGGGAGCCTCCTCTGAGATAAACCAGATTCTCACTGGCACCTCGTGGTCCTTAATGGTGCATTTGAATTTATGTCTTTCAGCTGAGGGAAGGGGGGCTTTAGGACCAGCAGCTCCTCCTCACGTGAACTTGTGTGGCGTGCTCAGGCACTGTGGCTTTTTTTGTCCCACAGACAAGCACTTCCCCCTGTGTTCTCATCCCTGCCTGGGCTGGGAACACGGTGTTCCTTCCCATGCTCCCACCAGGAGGACGGCGAGGGGCTGGCCCCGAGGGGCGATAATGAAAATGCCTCGGTAATGAACCCATCTGGTGATGTCCTCATTGGCCTGGCTCGCCGTGCCAAGGAGCTCAGCAGGGGTCCCCCACTCTTTAAAGCCAACATATGCACAAAACCTACGGATCTCGCTTTCCCTGCGCTTTCCACCCCACTCCCCTGCTGCTCGTGTTTTAAATACTTTCCCTGAAAATACTTCTCTGCAGGGATGGCTGCTGAGCACATCTCCGACTTCGCTGCTACGCAACCTGCAGGCCTGACCTTTCCAAGGGAGGAGTGTCCCAAACAGAGCCAGGCACTCGGCAGGACAGGTCCCACACTTCCAAACCAATACAAGTCAATGGCTATCAAGGCAAGCCCCATGCTGGTAATGTACAGAGGCCAGGATCTGCTCTCTGGCCCTGGGGCTGAGTGATAAGGAAGAATTCGTGTCCTGTCCTAGGCCATGCTGCCTCCAGACACACCTGGACATCATCCAGCACAGCAATAACTGGCTCAGGCCATAAATTTGACCCCAGGGTGGCTACCACTAAAAAGTCAGTGGTGTGGCAGCCCCAGTCCTCCAGGCTGTGCCCTTTTCAGTCCACCAGCACAGGAGAATGTCAGGACATCATCTGGCCCAGCCATCTCCTGCAGTAAAAGCTCCCAGCTTCCAGAGCCTGGAAGTGAGGCACCAGCACCTTCATCCACACCCAAACTCTGCAGGACAGATCCATCAGCGTGCCCAGGTGGGCAAGGAGGCCAATGGTCTGTATCAAAAATAATGTGGCCAGCAGGAGCAGGGCAGTGATTTTCCCTCTCTGTTTGTCACTGGTGAGGCCCCTTGAGGGCCATGTCCAGTTCTGGGCCCTCAGTGCAAGAGAGACCTTAAGGGGCTGGCGCAAGTGCAGGGAAGGGAACAGAGCTGGAAAGGGTCTGGAGCCCCAGGAGCGGCTGAGGGAGCTGGGAAAGGGGCTCAGCCTGGAGCAAAGGAGGCTCAGGGGGGCCCTTGTGGCTCTGCACAAGTCCCTGACAGGAGGGGGCAGCCGGGGGGGTCGGGCTCTGCTCGCAGGGAACAGGGACAGGAGGAGAGGGAACGGCCTCAGGCTGGGCCAGGGGAGGCTCGGGTTGGACAGCAGCAGGAATTTCTGCATGGAAAGGGTGCTCAGGCCTTGGAACTGCCCCGGGAGGTTTGGAGTGCCCATCCCTGGAGGTGCCCAAGGCAGGGCTGGAGGTGGCACTGAGTGCTCCAGGCTGGGGAGAAGGTGGGGATGGGGCACAGGTGGGACTCGATGACCTTGGAGATCTTTTCCAACCTCAGTGATCGTGGGATTCTATCACCCCTCGCTGACAAACCACTGGCTCTTTGCCACCTCCTGACAGACAGAACCACAACTGGCGACCAAGAGAACGGAGTCTGGAAGGGATGGGAGCCAGCACAACCCGTGCCAGGGGACAGCCACCGGCCCGAGCCTTCTGCTGAAGGATTTTAAGGATGTGACCAGCAAATAAAACTAATGGGACACGCGGCACCTTCGGCCCCACTGGCCCAGAGGTCTCCCAAAGCTCAAAAGTGCCCTCCTCTGGCTGATTCCGACAGACTCCTCCGTGACTGCTGGGATTACACTTTCCGTGGGAAGAAAGGATTAAAAATCAGCTGCAAAGCAATCACTGAAAAGTCAATTATTCTTCAGGAAGAAGTTTTTCAAAATGGTTTGAGATGGGCCAGCTGCACCTTGGGTCCCATCACAGCCCATGGGAGGGAAGCAGCTCAGACCTGCAGGGAACAGCTTCCCTGGGATGGACCCTCAGCCAGGGATTGTGGTTCAGGTCAGGCTGTGGTTCTGAATCCTCATGTTTTATGGCTCTCCACGTAGGTCTTGGAAAAAAAAAAAAAACCTCGGCTTTCAGAAGTGAGCTCTGAATTGCAGAACACGATTTTCTGGCTCACAGATTTCCATACTGCTAAGTCATCTTTGGACTTCTGTCTGCAAGCAGTTGCCTGACATATCCCAGATGACTATTTTAGGAAAAGGCAAATCATGCCCTAGAAATGCCTGTTTGCTCTGTGCTGACTGTAAAGGCAGTCTAGACGAGCGCTGATGGAGATCTCTGTATTTGGGCAGGTGAATCACACCCCCACAGACTCAGGGTTTCAAAATTTCACCCTTCATCCAAGCTCAAAAGTTGCTTTACTGGCTGAAGTTGTTCATGATGGAAACTATCCATGGATATCTTGAGAATCACTGACTTATCTCTCTCACTGCACTGTTCCACTGAGGTATGTCAGAGCATTTTTTGTATTTTTTTCCCCCATTTCGTTCTAGTATCATGGGGAAGTTCTCTACTTTCCTTGGAAGATAATTCCATAGACTAGGAAAACTTGGATTTATTCTCTTTCTCATCTTCCCTTGTGGTATATCTTGGGTATTTCCTAGAGACGACGTGTTTGCATTTCAAGATATTCGATGTGCAATCAACATTTCTGCTTATGTACCTTATCAAATTTTTTAATTAAATAAATGCATTTTTAAAATAAATCAATCTAGAATCTCATTACTCAGTTCAATCTTCTTGTGCCGTATTTTTCAAGCGAGCCTCAAGATTAGCTGATGTCAGTAAGGAGCTGACAGAACTACAATTTATAAGCCACTCTCCATATATTTAAAAATGTTCACATCTGTTTAGGAAGAATGAAATATAGTTTTGTAAATCAGTGAAATTATACGTACAAGAAAACCTTAGACAGCTCTCAACAAGATTTTTACATGTCATTAACCTGATCTGCATGATACTTGGACAAAAGCATCACTAATTGCTTTTGTCTTTCAGAACTGAACCAATTCAAGGCAATTACAGGGAGGCTGCTGCAGAAAGGTGGAATTCCTGGGGCAGGGGTTCATGTGGAAAGCCCTGGAATGCTCTTATGGTGTTTCTGGAGCACCTTTACGATTCAAAAGGGCACCCTGTAGGGGGAACACCACCCGTTTTAGGGTGTGTTTTTGCCAGCAGGAGCTAAGGCTGAGTTGCCCAAGGCTCCTCTGTATTTAGCCCCATCCCTCATCACACATTTGGGATTTAAGGTCCCCTCCAGTTTGACACCACCACTCCTATCACCATCAACCTGGCTAAAAAGCCCTCCCAAAACACGCTGGTGACAGATTTTTTTCCCCGTGATAATTTGCCTCTCCACGTGGCAGGGAGTAGCCCTGGCTCTGGTTGGCAGCCCTGGCATGATGTGCAAACCACCCAAGACGTTTGCTTCCCTTCCCAGCAGTCAGGACAGGGGATATTTGAGCTTCTTGGAACACGCCAGGCTTTTGGGGTTTCTCCTCACTGCTCAGCGAGCTTCCTCTCTTTGATTTGTGCACCAAGCCATGGGTGACAGAAATACTCTTCATTTCTCACTGACGTGGGCAGCTCCTCGCTCAGATGTAATTGCAGGAGTCTGCCTGGCTGCCCCAGACAGGCCACTTTGTTCCCTCAGCAGCCCTGCCCACACCCATCCTCCCGAGCTTGGGACTTGGCTTGGCCTTTTCCAAACAGCCTGCTGAGGATTTATTAAATCTAGGCCCTCCTTTAAAAGGGAACATATAAGGGGTTATAAAAATCAACTGCCTGGCTTTGGTTTTTTCCAGTTTGGTGATATTAGAGCTGCATCACCCAGCCTCCTGTCCCCGACTGTCTGAAGCTGCCTGGGTGTAGCTGATGCTCCAGCTTGGCCTGGAGGCTCTGTTGCCCCTGGCTACTGCAGAGCAGGATAAAAGCCAATTATAGTCCAGAAACTTCAAATCTTCTTGCCTTACCATTAACACTGGGAGATTTATTATTATTATTATGAAACGTTTTTAACACAGCACCATCAAAAAGCCAAGAGTCAGGCTCTCTGGACACTAAAAATCCACAGGGAGGTAACAGTCACTGCCTAGCTTGAAATTTTTCGCATAAAATTTAATGAAAAAGAGACAAACAGCGAAAGCAAAGGGTGTTCTAGGTCTAACTCAGAGATTATGTGAACTAATTGTGAGCTCTTCTCCCTGTAAGTCTCTTGAACAGCTGCTATGGGAGACATCTCTGCCCGTACTTCTCATGGTCTGGAAAGGGTAGTAATAATTAAAGCACATTTTGAATAGAAGATAAAAGTATATTTCTCGGAATTTCTACCAAGAAGTAGGGTGGTTTGGCTTGGCAAAATGGGGGAAAAATGGAATATTATGTCAATACCACAAGATCTGCTTTTCTCTAGATATATAAAATCTTTGATTTTTACAGTTTAACATACAACCATCCTCTTTCAAATTCTGCCTGCAATAGTTTCTCAAAATCAGGACTCAGCTTCTTCTATTCCAGTCATTTTTCACTGCAGCCAAGTCTACAAAAAGACTTTAACACTTCCCAAGTTCAGAATTACTTTAATCAGAGAACTTGAAAGAGCTGTGCAAACGTTTATTAACACTTGCAACAGCTCCCCAGGTCTGTTGTAGGGGGTTCTCATTTTATCCCCAGCGTACAGACAGGGTAACTAAGGTAACAGCAGGCAAAAAGGATTTGACTTCCCACTTCCAAGCTGGAGTGTGTTAACTATTAGATAATTATTCTTCTACTGAGAGCAGTTTAAAGCTGTAAAGTACAAATATTGAGTATTTGTGCTCAAGTGCCACTCTCAGAGCTCTCCCTCAGAGGTGGCTGCGTCAGCCTCTGGTTTCACACAGAAATTGTGGTCTGTTTGCAGGGTTTGCCCCGGGGTTTTGGGTGCCAGGCTGTGGCAGTCCAGGCTGGAAGGGTCAGTTCAGACCCCGTAGGGGAGCAGAGCTTTGCTCTGGGGCCTCAGCACTAAAAACCAGAGACCTTTCAGTGCCCACTCGCCCTGAGCAGGGCACAGAGAGCTGGCAGCAGGGTCACTGTCCCCTCTCTGCTGTCCCCAAACACCCAAATAAAGGGCTTTTCTCAGCAGAGGGTGGCTGGAGGGGCAGCCCCAGCCCCAGCCCAGACTCAGCCCCTGCCCTCTCTGCCACATTTGGGGCACATTTTTCTGACAACGGAGAGAGCTGCAAAAACCCCAAACTGTGCACCTTTTCCAGGCTGGGAAAACCACACCACTGCCTCCCTTCCACCCCATTACTAATCACTGTAAACAGCTGCTCCCTCTTTTCCTTTTCCCCTTGTTTTTTTTCATTACTCTCTAACACCATTCTGATCAACTGTTTGTGGCAAAGGCAGAACAAGAGAAGGAAAATCCTATCTCCCACTCCACACAGCTAATCCATACGATTCTTCAGCTTCCTAGAAATTGATCTGAAACACCTTAAACTCATCTCATAATTGCAATATTCACCCTGCCTGGTATTCAAATTCCCACCAGAACCCAAGAAAAAAAAATAAAACAACCAAACTATTTTCCATTTCCAGTCCTCTGACCCATCCAGGTCTCTTGAACAACAGATCATGAAGTAATAGGTTCAGATTTTGCCAGTACCTACCAGGGTAGATCAACCTAGAACAGCTTGAAGCTATTAAAGCTGTTCTATATATTTCTGTGAACACAGGTATCATAAAGTCAAAATGATGAAGTGCCTGGTAGAGATAGATTTTGAAAACAGTCAAGAACTGTTTGTTCCCAGCCCTGGAGGAGTTAGGGATCCCTGAGATGAACCATAGCTGCCAAATGATTCTAGTGCTCAGGAGAGCCTTTAATCTTGATCTCCTTCAGGACTCAGACAGAGATGAAAGTCCACTTTGGTTATCAGCAAAACCTTCAAAGCTGAAGGTGATGCAACTCATGTACTGCTTTAAAAAAAATAAAACAGAAAACACCACACAGATGGCAAAATGAATGCAGAAAGGAAGAGCCAGCTGTGAGTCCGTGTGTGGATGGGCCAGCTCCTCCACTGCTCAGAGTGAGACCAGATGATACAAGCTGAAAGCCTGACTCTGGAGGTGGGGGTGGGTTTTTTACTTGGTTGGAAATGTTGCAGTTGTTGGTCAGGAGGTTTTTATTTGGGTTTTTTGGGGGGTGGTGTTTTGGGAGGGTTTTTTGTTGTGTTTTGGTTTTTTTGTTTCGTTTTTTTTTAAGATGATGATAAAGCTGTTCTGGGATACTTTTTTCCTACAGCCATTCTCTTCCACCCCAGATGTGCACCCAGAAAGATGAACAGACCCCTGTAAAATCAGAGAATGGTTTGGGTTGGAAGGAACCCTAAAGATCATCCCATTCCACCCCCTGCCCTGGGCAGGGACACCTTCCACTAGCCCAGGGTGCTCCAAGCCCTGTCCCACCTGACCTTGGACACTGCCAGGGGTGGAAAGAGCCAAGCAGCTTCTCTGTATGAATATATCCATCAGTGCAGCACCACTGGTGGCAGCTGTGATATAAAACTGCAGAACAATCCTACTACAAGCAAATGACAAATACATCTAAGCAACAAACACAGCCCAGTTCTGAGCTTTGATTAGGCGGGACTCAGGTGATTAGAGGTCAGCATTAAAACAAAACCCCTCATGTCACCAAGCCAAACAGCTTTCCAAATATCACTTTCCTCCTTCTGGGTCTGGCAGGAACTGTTTCTTGATGGTCAACCCTCAATTCCATCTTTTGTATCTTGACTGCCTTTTGCACGTGAGAACAGAAGAGCAGGGTTTGTTTCCGAGTGGATAAAGGAATGTGGCAGTTTTTAGAGTGATTGGCACCAAAAAAACCCAAACCTGAGTTTGAAGAGCAGGCCTTGCACACAGGGGGCACTCAGAAATTAAAAAGGGAGCAGAGCTCCTGAGGGTCTTCTGGTTCTTTGTTGGTTTTTGGGGGGGGGTTGCACTGAACAAGGAACAGGTGTTCAGCTATTTCATAGCCAGGAGCATCATTCCAGTCAGAGATGCCTCTCCAGCATCAAGGGTTTTCCAGGAACACATTTGCACTCATTAGCAGTTTTTGCCACAATGGAACAAGTCAGCACAAGCTTGGGGTGCTGGCACAAATACAGACTTGGTTGCTGTCCAGGAAAGCACACTAAGTTGGTTTGAATGAGGGAAAGGGAGCTATAGCAGAACAAAGCATCCTCTAGGTACCTTTAGCTAATCATGGGAAAAAAAAAAAAAGGTAGAGGAAAAGGGAAACAAAAGTAATTGTGTGTTGACTTGCATGTCCAAATCTCATCATTAAAGATGCTTTGCCAGGCCTAATGTTCACACTCACACCTCAGACTTGCCTCTTCAAGCACTGGGACTACTGTGGATATAGCCCAGGTACCTCTCCAGAAAATGCACCTAATTAGCTGTTTGCACAGATCTCCTCATGTGCCCAGACTTAGAGCCCTTGTGCTTGAAAACAATCCTCCAGTTGTGCACCCCACACTGCTGCAATCTCTGGGCCTGTGTTTTCACAGATTTTGACATTTCTTCAATAACATCATACTTTGTACTGAGCCAGCAGCTCACTTTTGCAGGGAAAAAAATCCCTTTTCACTGCACGTCCAAAGGCATTGCCCTCTACCACTCCTCAGACACAGCACGCTGGTTTAACTAGGCTCTAACTAATTTTGTTTAGGCATTAACTCATTACAGCAGTAAATCTGATCTCTGACAGTAATTGCTCTCTGACAGCCACTGTCCAGCCCCCTCAGCTCTGCATCTCCTCACCAGCAGCCTCACGGGAGAGGCTCTGGTCCTGATGGACATCAAACCCAAAGCTGTCTGTCCTGCCAAGAGGCAGCTCCTGTCCACATCTGCCAGCCAGAAGCCAGGCCAGGAACTACAGCGAACAGTGAAACATCAGAAGCAACCAGACTTTCTGGAAGGATTTTCAAAGAAGGGGTTGCAAAGCCCTGTGTTTTGGATAAATGAATACACGAGTTACTGGTCAAGCATTAAGTCCACGTTACTCCCATTTTCCATCTGCCTCCCGCCTCTGAGCTTCACCTCAGCAATGCAAACAACAGACACATCTTTCACCTCCCTCGGCCTTTGGGGAGGTAGTCTGCTCTTCCCGTTTCCTCAGGAATCCCAAATCCTGGCAGCAGGAAAGGGCAGATTTATCCCAAAGGCTTTTGTGTCCAAGGCAGCACCTTGGTTGCAGCCTCATTGCTGTTGTGAGGGTGAATCTAAAGGTCTTGTGCAGCCTCTGTGAGGAGCCAAGGAAGGGTGTGGAGAAGTGTTTGTGCTCTGAACTACAATTTCGTTGACACGGGAGGCACGGAACAGCCCCAGCTGCAAACCATGAGGGCAGGAAGGAAATATCTCTCTCAGGAGCTCAACAGCTTCCTGCAAAGAGCTGTGATGAGGGAAAAGTGACACATCCATGCCATGGTTTAGAAAAAAACACCAGGATCCTGACAAAAAAATGCCACAGCCACATGGATGAGACACAAAGGTGTAAGTCAACTCCAATTTGTTCAAAGCATTTCAACGCATCAACTTTGTACCAGCAAGGCTTTGTGCCAGGGCAAACACCTGCACCACTCTACCTTCCTTGCCAGGTCAAGTGTTCTCCGTCCTCCTGCTGCCACCATAAATCTGAAATAAAGTGGTGAAACAGAGGGTCACAGGATCACTGGGGTTGGAAAAGACCTCCAGGATCATGGAATCCAGCCTGTGACTAATCCCCGCCTCGTCACCAGACCAGAGCACTGAGTGCCACGTCCAGTTTTTTCTTAATCCTGTGTGGATTCTGCATCTGGTGTTTGACAGAAAAGCAACTGCACTCCCAACCCTGAGCTACACCAATTTACTCCCTCTGGATGCACAGGTCTGGTACTGTACACCCACAACTTGGACATGTATTTATACAACCTCTTTTCCAGCAAAAAATCAAGTTTGAGAAGTTCCCACTTTCCTGCCTGACCCAGGTCTCCTGTTCCCATCCCTACACCTCGATTTACCTCCTGTTTCCAGGTGCTGATGCAACTGGTTGTGGGGCTCTGTGATAAACTGGGTCAGGAAAAATTCTTTTGAGCAGCAGTCAGGTTGGGGTTTTTTTTAATTTTGGATGATTTCACGTCTCCACAAAGAGCTGCCTCAGCACAACTGGGGGGCAATGAACTGCGTGGGACAGTGCCAAGAGCAAGTGGCCAAACGTGGGGGCAAAACAAAATTGCCTCTGCTGCTGGGGAAAACTGCTCCAGAGCAGCTTCCAACCTCCGGAGCAAGCGATCAGCATAGCATTTGCATCTGAATTGAGGGAAAAATCCCCACGGAGCATGTCTAGGCAGGTGGCTGTCTGGAGTTGGTCAGAGGTGGGATGGAAGGAGGGCATTCTGCATGAAAATTGGGTAAACAGCTCCCCGGGCTGCTCCGCACTACAAGGATTTTAGGTTGTTTCCAAAACTTTTACCTATCTATCCGTACCTTTGCCTTGAGCTTTAATAAATAAATCTTCCCTTTGCCTCACAGTGAAAGCTGTCTTGGGTCATGGGACCGGGCTCTGCGCAATGGAAAAGCTCATCCAGCTAATTAATTACTGCTCCTGCCTCCCGCAGCATCAGAGCACGGATCCTTTGGCTCCAGCTACACGGGCTAATAGGAAGGCATTTTTAATTACAGCTGGGCACTGCATCCTCCCTTTGCAGTCCCTGAGCTGGGTCCACGGCAGGGAATTTTCCCTGCTGGAGCTCGTGGGAAACCCACGGGAGCCACAAGCGTGGGCCAGGCTGTGGGAAACCTGGATCCCACCTCGGCTCTGCATCTCGCCCAGGGTGCTGAACACACGTCCCTGCTGCCAGCCAAGCCTGCCTGAGCCCTGCTGCTGGGTTTTTATTTGCTTGCCTGCTTCAGAGGGGAAGAGGGGTGAGGAAGGTGGTGAGGGTGGCAGCAGGGTTACCACATCTGCTCGTTAGAACCACTCAGCACAGCGCACCACATGAATCATTAGGCATCACAGCAGATCCACACATGCTTTTGCTCCTCAAAGCTCCCTGACTCCAGGCCCTGCTCTCCGTACGAACGCCCAGTGATTGTTTCAAGCAGCCGTGCCCATTCCCAATGTTACTGCTGCCACTCCTTCCAAAAAGAAAAAAAAAATTGCTAAACAGATGAAGCTCTGCTGAAGGAACAGATCTGTTTATGGAATGTACTTTTCTTTCACTGGACCAAATATATTCAGCCCTCTCAAGTAAATATGTACATTAAAAACTCCCTAACTGGCTAAATGAGAAGAAAGAAGTAGCAAATGGGAAATTATATAACAAGGAGCAACTACAAAAAGAAGGTGCATTTTAAAATGCTTTATTGCGTGTTCTTTTGAGGCTAAATCTGAGAGCAATTTTAAAAAAATTCAAATATCAAAAAGACTGAATAAGTGGTTCCACAAGAAACTGAACAAATATGTGAAGGAAAGGGATTATTATATTTAAAAAAATAAATAAGCCCTCAGCCTGTATTATTACAACCTAAATGTTGTCTTAACCTGGAATATAAGAATCTGAAAACAAATCTAACTAGACAAATAAAGCAATACTGACTTGTTTGTTTTTATTACCCAAGCTAAATTTTTTCTTAATAATAATATAAATCATATTTTTTTTCAAATTCTATTGTTCTTATTACTCAAGCAGCTATTTCCACAGTCATATGCTTGCAAGAGTACCTGGCAGCAGTTTCAATAAGTTATCTGAGTATTACAAAACAGCTTCACAACAGCAGACAAAACCACTCCATTCAACGCTCCTCCACTGATCCCCTCTTGGCTCCCACTCCACCCCAGCCCCTCTGGAACAGCCCTCCCCGTATCACAAGGCTGCTGAGAGCACGCCAGCCAAATCTAAACCCCAGGAAATCACAATAGGATTAAAAAATCCCCAGGACAGAAGCCAGCCAGCAGTTTTTCCATGGACACTAATAAAAGCAGGATAAACACGCCACTAAAAGCTCCCAACCTTTACTCAGGTGTGGAGGGCTGGCCTGTGGCTTCGCTTGTGTTTGCACACACGCAGCAGGCTGAGAGCAGCAAGGAATTCTGCAAGTCACAGTTGGCTGCTCCGCTTCAGCTCTGGTGCAGGAGCAGGCTCAGCATTATTTATCCTGTCTTTCCAACCCTTGAGTTTATTCTGATTTAACAGGGAGAAGGTGGGCAACATCCATCAGCAGAGCCCTGAGTGCACAGGTGAGCCAAGAATAATCCCCACAGCTCTGTCAGAGAAGATAATATCATATCTATCAGCTGCCTCCAGTTCATGGGAGCTGCTTTTCTCAAGGAGCTGTTGGACCGGACTTGAGTCCAGCCCATTGCTTGGTCTTGTTTTCTTCTGCCTCCAATGGCAGCCCCAGGTTTTGTGCTTTTCATTCTGCACAGAAATGCATCAGGGCCCTGAATTTTATTCCTGATGCAATATGGTCTTAGCAACAATGAGAACAGTGAGCAAGTCATAAAAATAATAAACCATGCTAGGTCTGGAGGCTATGAAATCAGTTCAAACCTACTGCGGGGAGCTGTGCTGCCTGCACAGAGCCACATGGCTTTCCATGGGCACCAGCCCATTTATGAGTCATGAAACATAATAGAGTATTGTTGAAAGCTTTGGGACCATGAGAAATTATCTACTGCCCGGCATGGGGAATGGTATAAACTGGCAAGGAGCTGGAGTTACATTCTTTTACAGAAATGAAATCAGACAGCCTTGGCCTGCTTGCCA
Source organism: Dryoscopus gambensis (assembly GCA_013389985.1). Classification (NCBI taxonomy): domain Eukaryota; kingdom Metazoa; phylum Chordata; class Aves; order Passeriformes; family Malaconotidae; genus Dryoscopus; species Dryoscopus gambensis. Next base: position 649,698 of record WEIT01011872.1, read on the forward strand.
GTATACGAAACCACAAATCATGAGGACAACTCCTTAATTAGGACTAATTTTTTTTTTTTAATTTTTTTTTTTTACTTCTTTTTTTTTTTTTTTTAAAGAGTTGCCACTGCACTAAGCAGCCAGGGAAGCCAACATTTGTTCTGTCTCTCGCTGAGTTATAATAAGGCAGAAAACACGGGGAAGACAAAAAGGGTAGGTGAGACTGTCTCAGCACGAGCTCCCAGGTGACATCCCCTCATGCCAAGGACTGGGGACACGTATCCAAGGAGAATAAAAGCCATTTGCTAAATATTCTGGTGTGACAGCCACAGGTGTGCTTATCTGCATGCAGAGGAGAGCGGGAGGCAGTGTCCTGCAGGGGAGAGCTCAGGGCTGGAGATCATCTCTAATCCAAATGCCACATTCCTCCTGGTTCCTGTGCCTAGAGGAGAAATGCTAAACGGCCCTCTGAGTGAGAAAGCAAAAATCCTATTTATAAATGAACAGTGAGGACTTCAGGAAATTGCATAACTGCAGGAATACAGCTTAGTGGATAAATACTTGACAGGGAGAGAAAAGAAGCCAAAGCCAGTGTTAGCCAGTGTTAGCCAGGGAATGCACAGGGGGCAATGGGCACAGTGAAATACAGGAAACTTTGTTTAAACACAAGAAAAAAGTTGCTTTACTCTGAAGGAGAGTGGGAAAAAGAACAAGTGGAGTCTCAATCCTCAGATGGAGGATCCTTGTTAATTTGGAAATGCTTCACATTCATCTAGTCAAGGAGAAAATAACATCCTGCGTATTCTCTTACAAATTTCAGTTAATTTATATAATCTGGATATTGACTTTTAACGTATTAGTGAGGCCAAAAAGGTCAATAAAACCCCAAAGATTAACCTCTTTTAGGAAACCAGTGTGTAGCCTGGAATTAAAATATGCTGAAGGAAATTATGGCCTGTGCACCAGTGATGAATGAGCAGGAAAGGCCAAAACTGAATGGAAATTCAACCAGGAATCATTCAGTCTACAAATGCAACCACATTTTCTATTGTGCAGCAGTTGCATCACGTTGCACCCAGCCAACAACAATAAATCAGGAGCTCACTTCCCTCCTCCTGCCATGGATTCTCTGAGATGGGACCACTCTCTTCCCTTCCCCGAGGATATCTCAAACTGATCAAAGCATAAACGCTGCCTGAAGCACGTGATTGCATTTGACAGCGGTGAGATATTTATCCGAGCTCAGGGATGTATTGATAGATAGACAGAGATATTCCGAGACCACAGTTTGGCTTCAAATTTACTTCGAAATAGAAGGGATCAGGCAGGTGCAGCTCTGGAAGCTGAGGACAGACATCACTTCCAAAAGCGGCCCTCCTTAATATGACAAAAAATAAATGGATTTATCTCGCTTGTGGCACCCAGGGTTCCAACTACAGCTTCAGCAGAACATTGTTCTTCTGGGAGATCCTCTGGAAGAGGGAAGGAAGCAACAGCAGGCAGAGCATTTCCCTGGGATTCAAGGAGCACGGACTTGATTCCCAGCTCAACCCCCAGCTGCCTGCGAGTCCCTGGGAAGCTGTCGCAGCCAGCAAAGCAGAGGCTGCAGGCTCTGGGCCAAAAAATACCAGGACAATATGCCTGAAATAGAGAGAGAGGCATTCAGAGGTCACAGTCCCAGGCAAGCAGGGCAGGAGGGCAGAGATGATCATGTGCAACACCTGAAATCAGTCTGAGGAAAGGTGGAAGGGGACCTCTCACGAAGTCTTCAGCTTGAAGCTGATCTGAATCAAGAAAAAACACCTCTCCGTGAGGACAATCCTTAGAGAAGACAACAGACATTCCCATGCAAATATTGCAAATATATTTGGCCACCAAACAGCTGCCAGAGCTCTGCTGGTACGGGGACACGAGGGGAGCAATCGCACCTTCAGCTGGACATACCCTGGGGGACAGAATAAATGCTGAAGACCCGGGAATCAGGCACCTCTGGGAAACAAAGGAGGAGAGTGTGAGTTTGGTGAGGCCTCAGGCAAAGGCTTTGGATGGGTGGACGTCTGAGTTTCACGCCAAGAGTGAGATACCTTTCGTTATACTGGAAACCATCACTTCATAAAATTTTATACGCTCCCCACACACGTAGAACTGAGAACTCTTGCATGTTACTGTTGTTCCTGGATAACCAAAATGTCACCTTCATACCTCCTTTTGGGCTGCAGTTCTACCTCAGACTCTCTGAAAGTGTATCTGGTTCATCAAAATAAAAATATGAAATGAAACCCTCAATGTTTGTGACAATCACATTGACTTTAATGTCTTCCAGGTTCTTGGCTGGGATGACCCATCTCAATAAAATAGCAAAAGAAAATGTCCTCTTTCATGCAAACTAGACTTTTGTTTTCCACAAAGCTTTTCCAAGTCCTGGACCCACGGTCATAGTAAATTCAACCTTTCTCACTTTACCTCTCTGGTCCAGCAATAACTGGGAGAGGAGATTGAACCAGAGTTTAAAACCACGTCACCACCAAGCATCTTTGGGGAAAGAGAGAGGATCCTGAAGGGATTTGATCTCTAACCTACCAAGTAGGGTTACAGAAATAAAATCTGAAGTCCCAGAACTTTGTGAATTTGAATAAGTGGTGAGTTTTGACCAAGGAAAGCAACGAAGGTGAAAGCTGGACTTCAAAACAAATATTTTCCTGCATTCCTAAAAGGCCTTTAGTTTAAAAAAAGCATTTGTAATAAAACATAAAACAAGTTTTAAAAACTTCAGAAGCCAAGGGCACAAACAAGTGCCAAGACAGTGAGAAGAGCTGTATCATTGCACAAACTGTGGGGAGAAAAAAACCCATTAACTTGAGGACACTGGTCAAAAAGTAAAGCATGAAATCAGAGTGGGGTTTGCTTGTTTATTTGTTTTTCAAAGGGCCCACACATTCTAAAATAGGTTTTGGTTGGGGGCCTCTCTTTTTAATAGCTGCCTTTTCCTCCAGCTACTTTGTGCCACTGATTATTCTGGAACAAAACCTCACCTCCCTGAACTACAGCACTTTTCTAAAGTTATGCAACATGGGAAGCAAAAGCCCAGTAATTGTCAATATTAAAGAGTGTCCCTTGCATCAGCCAGTCCATCTGCGAAGTTCTGTTCATTACATAGATTACACCAGTGACATATGGGAGAGACATTTCTGTGGAAGCCTAAATGAAAGAAGTTAGAAATGTTTTATTTGTCAACTAAAAAAAAAAAAAAAATCATATGGAGAGCTTCACGATTTTACAGGGGCTCCTAATATGTTTTGCCTTTATCCTTTTTATACCCTTCTTTTATTTTTTTTTTCCCCCTCAATATGTAGACTAATTACAGTGATAAAACAACTCATACAAGATGTGACTCACACAGCCCTTCAGAGAACAATACAGCACTGCCCTCAGACAGGGAAACAGCCCAGCTCTCAGCAGGCAATAACTCCAGGCCTGGGGATCATTCCCACGGATGCTTAGATATCGAGCTTAATTGAAGGTTAGGTAAGTCTAATTTTAGACTCATTTCGTGCCCACACGTCCAGGTCCAAACCCTTGTTCTGGGACACTGCAGATTAAAACGGATTGCTTTGTGTTTCGCATTTGCATGCAGAGCATTGGGGGAAAAACCAACCCCTGGTGTTTTCGAGCAAATTCTGGCCCTGGGTGTGGCTGCCCAATGCCTTCTGCATGGAATTTGCCCAGAGATATCAGGCAAGATGCAACTCATTCAGCTCTCAGGAGAGGAGCACGAACCACAAGTGCATTGCATTGACTGAGACACAGCAGCTTGGCCTTGCTGAAATGAGGATCAAAACGGGCACTTAATAAGTAATAAAGCCCAACTTGAAGCACTCACAGCAGTACTGAGAAGGTGTCCAGCCTTATCTAAGCCATGCCCCTGTCCTGTCACAGCAGGGTGGCTGTTCCACTGCACTGAGCCATGTCCCACCTCAGGACCAGCTGGATCACCCAGCCCCAAAGTCTTGTGATCATTCCCGTGACGACCGAGGAAGGGAGAGCCCAGGCACCTCAGACCCTGAGAGTGTCCTTTCGTGTGGATCCAGCCTCCCACATTTTGGCTGCTACTCCGGCACTGCCACTGCAGCCACCCACTTGGGTGAGGTGCCAATGCACCTGCTGATTGCTTTTCCTCCTGATAAATCCACAGCAAAGTCTCTCGGTGCATGATTGCAAAAGGACAAGCACAAAATTGGACTGGGGAGCAGAAGATGAAGAAAAGCAAGAGATGGAGTTTAGGAAGAGAGGCTGAGAAAGTTGGGGTTCAGCCTGGGGAAGAGAAGGTGGTGTTGAGGCCTCAAAGCCCCTTCCAGTGTCTGAAGGGACTACAAGGAAGCTGGAGAGGGACTCTGCATCAGGAACTGGAGTGACAGGCCAAGGGAAATGGGTTCAGACTGGCAGAGGGGGAAACTAGGTTAAATATTAGGAAGAGCTTGTTCCCTGTGGGGGTGGCGAGGCCCTGGCACAAGGTGCCTGAAAATGTTCAGGACCAGGTTGGACAGGGCTTGGAGCAACCTGGTCTGGTGGAAGGTGTCCCTGCCCACGGCAAGGGTTAAAATTGGGTGAGTTTTAAGGTCTCTTCCAACCCAAACCATTCTATAGCTCTATGCAAGTTTAATACAGTAAAAAGCAAATCACATACAATTACAGGCAGTATTCCAAAGCCTCTCCCTCCCATGCCCTTTGTGCAGCCATCAGATGACAGCTCCCTGCCATTCCCCTGGATTCCCATCCCAGCTGCTGAACCACCCACTTGCTGTCCTTATCTTCTGTGACATGCAGAGCACATGCCAAAGGCCCCACATCACAAAAGACTTCAACCTATGCTCGGCCTGAGCCTCCCCTGCTCAGCTGTCACAGCCACAGCTTGTTGTGAGACAAACTATGGATTTCTTTCCAGAAATGTTGTATTTCACACAGTTTCCACAAGGCCATTCATCACCCTCTCAGTTAGAAGCAACTGTGTTGAGAGGACAAACCCAACTTTTCTGCACATGTGTTTACCCAGCTAATGAGAAATGAGGAATGTCTGGCTGTATGCAAAGTCAAATTCCTCCAGAGATCAAGTATGCTTAGATCTGGCCATGAGAGCAACTAATAATATGCAAGTGTTAGGAACTATTTACAGGTTTAACCCAACTGCAGCGAAGTCAATGGTTTAACTCTCCCTGCCCCTCAAAGGGAGAGGGATCTGGCCTTGGCACATACTTGAGGCACAGCTCCCTGCCAGGCTGGCTCATCTCCCTGCCACCAGTTTAGGAGCTGAAGCCTGAACGGGAGAAATCGCCAAATTATTCCTATTTACCACCACAGCAAATCCTGAGTCCCTGCCTTCCCCCTCTCTAAATGCCTCTGTTTCAAACAGAGGTCCTAAATTATGTACCCAGATGCACGTGTACACTTCAGGGTGGGCAGAAGGACTGAAAACAGTGAATCCTTTCTGGACCAACAGATGGAGGTTGTGTCTCAATCCCTTCGTTAACCAGGCAGAAGTCAGGATACAGCATCCTGTGAGCTGCTGCTCTCCAGACACTGCTGCAAAGAGCAGCACAAAACACCCCTGCAGCTCTGTTCCCTGAGAAGATGCAATTAAGATGCCTTTCCACCTCTACAACAGGCTCACCAGCACGAGCTCTTTCTGTACACGAGCGAATTTAATTTGGCAGTGGGAGCACAGGAATGGCATCCAGAGCTCCCGAGCCTTGCCAGCCATTTGTCCCATTTGTTCAACCATCTTGCACAAGCCGCTAAATCCAATTTTACTTTTTTTTTTTCCAAGCTGGTTACCTGAAATAGGGCCTGATCCAATCCCCAGAAAGGAAGTTTCCAGTCCACTTCAATGGTACCCCTGGGCTCCTAGGCCTCTATGTCTATATTTAGGCACTTAAATATAGTAGTCTGGGCTTCGGAGATTACTGAGTGCCCACAGCTGCCACTGATCTCAGAGGGGAAAAGAGGAACAAATCTCTGGTTCGAAAAGTTTCTCAGCTACAGCCTGGGAAGGCATAATCAAGGGGAATATCACTGTGTTCTTGCTGTGTTATGGATTGCTCCTTACCCGGTTGCTATGACCCAAATCAGACCCGAGCTGCAGGAATTCTGCTGGGATGACACAGCACAGCTCTGTGTTCCTTCCCACAGACTCAAGCACTAAAGATTGCAATTCCCTGCAAAAACTCTGCTTGAATTCCCCGATCTATGGTCACAGTCGTTGTGAAGGTTTAGAAAAATCCGCACGGGCAAAGCGAGGAAATCGTTGGAGACATGGAAGAAATCCCTTTCTCCAAAAACCACTGTGACCAGTTCTGCCCAGTTCCACTGGCGTTGTGGACAACATCCTCATTCTGACAAAGCTGCAGAAACCCACTGAACTGATATTCACCAGACGCCAAATCCTCAGCACCAGGATCCTAAACAGGCAGAGTCAGCAGGAAAGTGATGGGCATGTGGCTGGAATTGCTCCATTGCCATGAGAACCAGCACAGCAGAAAAACAGGGAATGGTAAGGAAAGAGACAGGGCTCAAACTGCTTTAATTTGTCCTGTTTTTTAAAGCAGAGGTAATGTGGCTCCTTTGCCCATGTCTTCACTCATCCTTTCATTTCTGACATTGGGAAATTCACAATAAATGGTTTCAGTTATGGAAATCTAAGTTACCTTAGCTTCCATATACACTGCTTTTACTACATTTTGGGGACTCAGCAGAGGCAGAATTCATCTACTCTTTGTGCCTTGAATGGGCCCTAAACATTAAAAAAAAAAAAACAAAACAGGAAAAAGTTTTCGTTGCTTTTTTCCTCCCACGAAGTTTCCATTTGGGTTCATCACAGATTCCCAGTTTACACTGTGCCACCCCAAAACTTGTCACAGAACCAGAGGTACAAAGATGCTGGAATGAGGCTACAGAACCAGGATACAAATTATCCTCCTTCACCTGCAAGCTTCAAGTTCAATGGACACCAACACAGAAAACAAATCAGCTGAACTCCATCTCAAATAGGAATAAGCTGCATTTTGCAAGTCATACATGAAATGCAAATATGGTGCAGTAGTAATAATTTTGTCAGTTTGTAAAACTGTGGTTGCTCTGCGTGCAGTGCAATTCTACAGATAACTGTGCCCGTTATCTGTTATGTCACTTCTCAAGAGGACTCTGAGCACAACAAATTCACTTTCCAACTGCATGATATAAAATATTCTAATTCTGGCATTTAAGGTAGAGGGGGAAGACAACAAAAATCAGATTAGAAATAAATAGTAACACATTCCCTCCTGAAAGGGCACTTGGAAGTTGATGGACATTAGGCCAAAGTGAGAGCCTGATTCTTCATTTACAAATAATAACTAATTATTATATATATCAAGATCATTTTGAGCTTTTTTTGTGCAATTCTCTCCCCCAAAAGCCAGGCCACGGACATACACAAACAAAATCCTGAGAAAAAACCCCTAGCAGCTCTCAAGGGCAGAGTGAAAGTCTGGACTTGTAAAAATACTTGGGCACCAGTCCAAGCAAAAGGCCCAGTCTTTGGAACAACTGAACAAAGGAGAGCAGGATCCCGTCCCACCTCAGTCTTTAGAGGACAGGGAGAATCTGCAGGACCGTGGTCCCAGAGCGTTTGACATGAGCAGATGTGAAGAGCAGCCTCCTCCAAGGAATGCGGGAATGCTGCCCGAGAGCCCACTGCCAGATGAATGGAGATGGAAGGAGAAAGGTAACCCAGACACAGACCAGTGAAAGTCAACTTATTTTTAAGGCTGCTGTGCAATAACCGGGAGCTGAAGTGCACCAGGCAGGACTGGGTGGCACTGGGCCTTGTGTCACTCGGCTGTGGTTGACTCAGTGCTTTGCTTCACCCTCTCACAGCAGCTAAGAGACACTTAATTAGCAAAAAGGCTGAGGTCGAGACAGGAATCATCAGTACAACCCAGCTTCACCCAGGGAAGGGATAAAGGCACATTGTTGCACCCCACAAACCCCCCTGGCCATGAGTGACAGATGTTCTAAACCCTGAGCTGCACAGCAAAGGGCCACACACAGCCAGGTCTGGGACATCCTCATTTGCTGGTAACTTCTGTGCTCAAAATACCCAGCCACTCACTTCCTTGGGAGCTTATTTTTCCCTCAGGAGAATTATCTGATCCTGTGAATCCTCTTCATTTTCCATTCAAGCTCCCAGATTGTGCAACTTCCCCGCTGCACCTCCTCTTAAAAACCAGAGAGGACCAGAATTACCAGCAGCAGTGCAGACATCAGTTTCCTCATCTGCCCCTTTGAAGTTGTGGCTGATGCTCTTATGAGTGACTGAATTTATGCTTTTTGCTGCATTTTTCATACAACAAATCGAGGCAGATCTGTCAAATTCCCCAAGCAGATGACAGGAGTGTCAGGGCTGCAGCCAAGCTCTGGGGAGCACAAGGCAATGCCTGTGCTCAGCCACCACCTTGAGTCTTCCCCCACTTCTCCACCTCCCCTCCGACCCCTCTGGCAACACCAAGGTCTCAGTGGCCACTCCAAAGGGCACATCCATGCTCAGTTCCAAAGGCTTTGGTGCTCTTGAAGCACAGGCAATGCTCAATTCCCCTGCGCCACGACCCTGGCCAGTCTCCAGGTTTTTCCCCACACTCCAGCCCCAGGCATCTTTCAGCACCCGAAGGATGCTCAGGAATCTTCCCTGTCTGACCATGAGAGTGAAGTTACTCTTTGCAGTGGGTCTAAACACGCGCTGGAGTCCTGGGAATGTCATTTTCCCCTACTCTGAGCTCCATCCAGCCCACTGACATCACCTTTCCCAACAAAAGCAAAAGAAACAATAAAAAAACGCCACTTTTCTAAGGAAGAGGGGGTTTTTTTGTGAGCAGAGGGTCTCCATGAGGCAAGTGGAAAGTTACTGGGAGTTCTTCTGTCCTAGTGTTACGCCACAGTGCAGGACTGCAATGTCCCAAGAAGATTTAGATCTACACTGGTGCCACTGATGTCAGAGCTGGGCTGGCATGTACAAATAAATATGAAGTATTTCGGTGCTGTGTCACAATGGCAGCAGTCTCTTTCCCATATTTATGCCTGCAAAATGTTGCCCTGCAGTATCAGAGAGGACTTCTGTGCAATCCAGGAACTGGTGACAAGACTCCTTTAATTGCACTCAGAAATATATTTTTAGGAATAAGACCAAGAAGTCAACGCAGCTTCCTTCTTGTTAAAAACTAAAATAAAATGCCTGACGGGCTGGGAGGGAAGAAAAATGAAAGTATTGATCAGCTCAACAGCTGGAAAAATGACTACGAGTACAAATAAAATTTTTAAAACCCTGTTAATATTTTAAAGATTGTGTGGCTGGGAAAAAAGCAAATTTTTGATTGTTTGTTACTGTTAGGAACTTACAGCTACTGGAGAATCAGCTTTCCATACAAATCTATCTACTGTTTAATGACACTAAAAGCCTGGAAAATCAACTTCTTAGATAGTTAACATTTATAGACAGTTACTCACTGGAAACCTAAGAAACCTGTACAGGAGATGTGACAGCTACAGTGGGGATTTTATTAATTCCAACATCAAGGGCGACATGGGGAACTTTTTAAAGAGAAAACCACTCTTGTCCTTGACCCCAGAGAGCCTTCTGTTCCTCCCACCTGCCAACAGGGAAGAGCAGGCTACAAGATAAAATACAGGAGAAATTGGGTTATTTCAGCTCTGGGTGCCCCCATAACACGAGCAAGTGTGTCAGACAGGTGCTGAAATGTCTTCGTGTCCTGAATGTCCCACCTAAGGGACAAAGCAGGCCTGCTTTTCACAGACAATCACCTTTCTTTTCCAGCCAAAGCCCAGCAAAGCTGCAGATGCTCCCAAGCTCTGCTCAAGGATTTGAGATCAAGCATTTAAAAGGGGAAGGTTCACGAAATTCAGAGGCTGCTTCTGAAAAGAGCTTCTATTTCTCTGCAGTTCACACAGCAGCGCATGAAATTTCCAGAGCATTTTTTTTAGACTTTTAGGTCACCTTAAGCAAAGCTAAATGTCAGTTTTAATAGATGACAAAACCTCCTCTCAATTGCAGTGCCAGCGGTCAGAAAAACTGTGAAGCAGAACTGCTCCTGCCAGCATAACTCACCCCTCACTTCTTCTGAGCAGTGCAGCAAAGTTCTAACTTTACTATTAAATGCAATTTTGGCTGCTTCCTTTAGAAATTTCCTCAGAAAAGCAGCTGATCCATTTGTTTCAAAGCTGGTAATTGTAAAAAAAAATTTTAAAAGTCATAAACGCAGCCTAGTGATGTTGAACTCCAAATTTCTTCATTTCTTAAAGAGACCAGAGAGAATTTCTACAGGAGAATCACACTTTCCCAAAGAACTTAACCTGCAGTTAAGTGCTATCTGCTACTTTTTCCAGCTAAAATTCCAGTCCAGTCAGAGAATCCAAGCAGAAGAGCCATCAGAAAACAACAGAGGCTTCAATCCACATCATTTATGATTTATATTGATGATGATCATGCTAAAGCAGGAAAAAAAGCAGATTAATTTTTATAAATGCCAGTGTTGCAACCATTGTGCTGCTGCCTGAAAGTCACTTTTCTTCACTTTTGAACAGAGCAAATTTACTCTGGGCTCCATATCACAAAAAATGAATGAAGAAAAGATAGAAGACTGATGGCAGCCTCACGTGGATCATTTCCAGATTCCAGACTCCGTTTCACATTCTTTTGTCTTTGATCCTCACACAAGTTCAAAACTATTTGTTTACATCAAGGTCATTCCAGCTGACTCAATAACTCGGCAAGACAAAATGTTTGAAAGAAAACAAGTGGTTAAAGAAACTACTGAGGGGTTTGTTACCGGTTTGTGTCATGCCATAAAGTGGAAAATTACCTTAAATACTGAAGGAAAAGACACACGTGAGATAAAGCCCGGGGAGCCAAAAGCACTGGGGTCCTGGATAACAATTTACAGCAGCAAATACTCTTGAACTGTTTAACTTGTGCATGGTTTCAGAGCAGGAGAAAGTCTAACTCTGCAGCAGGCAGACTTTAACCCCAAAAAACCTGTTCAAGACCATGAAGCTCTTTCATCATTCCTCACATGATTTTTTTGTTCCCTTAGTTCTTTTCTGTGTGAATGATGAAAAGTTTGAGGGTTGCTTTTTCCACTCCCCTTCACATGAACTTGCAGGCTCTTTCATAGGCACAGACCTTCCAGTTTTGCTGGAAAATGAGTTGACAGGTAAAAATGACAAATGTCCTGCAACAGCTTCCTTTCCACTGGGTTATCACCCTGCATAAACCAGAATAGACACAAGCAAATCATGACCCACTCCCACTGAGGTTTTTACTTGGAGGCAGCACTAAACCCTATCAAGGAGCAGTGACTTTCCAGCCTATATTTAGGAGCAGAGTTTCTCAGCATCCCTTGCATGACAGCAAAGACAGAGCAATACCCCTTGCATGAGAGCAAGAGCAGAATTCTGTAATTTAGTGCACAATGCACTAAATTTATCCAGAATTCAAAGGATTTCACAGCTCTGGAGGCTAAAGGGATGAGCTCCCTTCTGCAGCACTGATCACCTGGTGGGACACGACTCTGATTTCAGTGAAGTGCAGCTCTGTGTTTGCTGGTTTTGTGTCGGGGTGGGACCTGTGTGCACACGTGTGCTTCCTCATCATGGCAAGAAAAGAATACAAACCCCCTCTGTTCCGAATCTGATCAGATTTCCCAAAGCTAGGGAAAGGGAAAATAGAGTGCAGGTTTGAGAGCTGAAAGAACAATTCAGGGATTCATCAGGAGCTGCACAGGTGCCACAAGAAAGGAGTTTTCTCGTTGGAATGACTGCTTAGCCAAAACCCCAGCTATGTACAAAAAGTCCTTCCAGTCCCACGTTTAACCCAGGATTATCAATCCTCTGTGCAGACTAAACTCTTTCCCCATCTAAGGCATATTCTTTCCACCGTCTGTCCAGTTGTTTAACATTTCCCTAAAGCCAGGCTTAGCCCCATGCCCCATACCTGAGCCCAGTCCCAAACATCTCCCCAGGACAGCGGATGACTGGGAATGCTCTGAACTGAACCTTATTCCTCCTACAGCCCCTGCTCAGCCCAGCTTTTACCTCTAGGGACCACCATGCAGGTGTCCTTCCTTTTTTGCTGTGTCACTGAAAGAATGGCCTTTTCGTGGCGAAATCACCCTTCTGGCTTCAGAGCTTTCTAGAACTGATAAAAAGACTCATTAACTGCACCAAGCTCCTAATACTGAGCTGCCATTTTGTGTATCACAGTGCTTGAATACAACGGGGAACCAGCGCCGGCAACTACCAAAACTTCTTGTATCAGCTCTTAAAAGTTGCTGAGAAAATTAACACTATATCCTAATCGAGTAGGAATGTTCCTTTAGGTCACACTCGACTAAAGTCACACTTGACCACCTGATCTACCCTCAATTCCCCCATGCTGATACCCTTCCCTCTATTTGATGGACAGGCTCCAACCATGTAAGTTACCTCCACATCATTTTATTAAGCCCATGGCCCAGCACACTCCACTGGACAGGAATTCAGCTCCTCGAGTGGCTTTGCAGGTCACACGAGAGATGGAGAGCAGCAATCACTGGAACGTGTGAGATGAGATGTGGCAGGAGAGCAGCCTGCAAAGAGTGCGGCCACCCTGGCAGCACCTCCAGAAACTCCTCTTAGGTGGGGATTTAAACTCAGCCAGGTCTTGTGTCATCATCGATCTGTCTTCTTGGCTTTCCCTCTCCAGGAGCAAATGATGAATGTGACCTTCTTTGTTTGAGTTCTTGCAATGAAGCACTGTTTGCATAAGGCTCTTTTTTATTTATTTTTTTCCTGCGGCTTGTTGACTTTTATAAGACATTCATAAATTTGTTCTGAGTGCCAGTGAGATGCTTAATGGTGCTAAAGGGAAGGTATTAAGGATAGTCGACTCATGTTAGAACAAGCCACTTGAAAGTAGCTATAAATATTTGTCTGGATTTCATTTTGCTAACAAACAGCTTCTTTTCTTCTTCTCCTCCCATTGCCCCCCTTAAAGGGTTGATCTCATAAACAACAGAAGAATTTTCTCATTAATAAAAAAGCACATGTCTGGATTTGGGTTTTTTAATAGAAACTTTCCTATTGGGGACATTTGAGTCCTTGTGCTCTGTCTGCATGGAGTCGGCTCCCTTTTCAGGAAAACCTTGGCAGCTTAAGACCTCCAGGGTGAGCTCATGTTCTTTTGCACTCCCTCAAACTCATCCCTGCTCTTTCATTGCTCTGGCAATGAGTTTAGGCTAGACTTAGGGACTGCAGTGTCCTAGAACCAAGCCAGTAGCTACACATTCCTCCTCATTTTGCTCATGAGCTCACTGGAGGGTTTTGGATTCCTTCAGGACTGGAGCCACTTGCCCCACAGTTGGGAACTCCACCCTCCAGTCCTATTGCTCCAAGGTCACAGCAACACGGACACACAGAACATCCTGCTCTTATTGTCCTTGGGACCAAAGTCCCTCTCACTGGGAACTGGGACTGGTAACTGGGAGCTACCACACATGTAGCCCCCTCCAGATCCCCGCCAGCCCCAGGGCAGCAGAGACAGCTTTTCACACAAGAATAGTCCAAAGCTGCTTCTTGGAATCAGCAGGGATCGGTACTGAGGGCTTGTCCCAGCCTCTGGCTTTGGACAGGCAGAGCCTTTCCCTTCCCAGAATAGTCTCTGCTTGTGTTTCAGCACTGGAAGACCAAAACTGAGTTGGGATGCAACCAACACTGGAGGTCTGAGAAGCTCCAAACAGCTCCTGCTGGTTCAGATGAGCAGATAGCTCAGCACTCAGCCAGCAGGAGAGCCAAGGAAAAGGGGATGCCCGGAGGAGCCAGATGGGAAGGAGAGGAAGCCCCCCTCTTTGAAAAGCAATTAGGAGACCAACAAGATTGGGAAAACAAGGGTTTGGGAGGGTCTTTTTGTTTGGTTCATTTAACTCTGTGGGAAGAATGGGTAGTCAATGCAATTTTTTATTTGTTTTCTTGGTTGTTCTCACAGACTGCTCATTACAGCAAGCCCAGAAAGCACCAGCAAGGAAATCTTGAACACTGTCACCTCAGACAAGTCCCATAAGAGCCAGGGTGAGTTTTACCTCGGGGAGGACTGTCAGCTTTGGTCTGAACCAGCAAACCAACTTCGATTTGCAGCTTAAAGTCACTGCTAAAAATATTCAAATCCCCCAGAGAACTACCCCAGACAGCAAGGAAAGCATAAGAGAAAATAAACTTTCTAATACAGAGCTCTAAACTGTCTCCAGTGTTTTTTCTGGATCCTTTCGGATTTTCTGGATACGTGCACAGCTACATCCCAGCACTCTCCATTACAAGGCATCATTATGGCGCAAAGCAACCCTGCCTGCAGCACAGGGATGGAAAAGACCTGGCAGATGGTCCAGATCAGCAGAGATAAGAGCAAACTACCACAGAGGTAAGGCACCTGCCCGGGGGAAGGCTGCACTTCCCTGCCAACACTCAGCTCCCTGCTTCTCTTGGTCTCCCTCCTCCCTTTTCTTTCCTTTTTATCTTTAAACTCATGTATATCACTCAAGCAGGTTTCCCAGTGCCTGCAAATGCTAATTGCCATGGTTCGTAACATTCTGTACCCCAGCAGAATTAGATGGCAGCCCAGCAGCCCTGATGATATCGTGGTGAATGATTTATCCACCGTGTACCACATTCCTGCTCTGTGCTTAAGCAATAAGGCTGGGGAGAACCTGGAGTGATTAGTTTGCCTCTGGTGTGGGCTACAATCAAAGGTTAATGGCCTTGAGCACCCAAGAAGTTCAATTAATGCCTTGAAATGGCCTGGCTGGAAGGCCTTTATTAAATGGACCATTAACACAAGGAACACTATTTCATGCCTTTGTAAACATGGGTAAAATACTCCTCACATCCAGAGCACTCCAGCCATGTGCTAAATTAGCAAGCACTTGAAGAACTCTTTGTTCAGAGATGGGCCCCAGCTGCATTATGGGCACACTTTTCCACCATCACCTTAAGTTTAAGCTCTCTAGAGGGTCAAAAGTCTTGGAAAAAACCTGTGGTTTCTGGTGCTATCAGGAAGCAGCAGTTTCATACCACCTCCTCCACCTCTTCAGTCTCTGCTCCCACCAAAATTCCCAAAAGCCTGAAATGAGCACAGTGAAGAAAAGCATCCCTCAGAATCCTCCTGGGAATGGTAAAGGAGTGCTGGTACTCCCTGAAGGAGCTTTGCTAATGACAGTGGGGACAGACCCATCCCATCCACCATAAAAACTTCGTCTGATTTCTCTGCTCATCCTCCTCACTGCGTGTGAGGGGAGAAACGTGGATGGCAGTAACCAAGAGCTGCTTCAGCAGCTGATTTACTAAAACGCTCTGTAGAGAGGTTTTTCTATCAATCCATCTGAGCAACCCATCAGTGCTTCCAGCTGATGCCACCAGCAGTCACATCCCTCCATGCCCTCGGAGGAGGGCAGAGAGAAGCAACCATCTCCCTCAGGGGCCCCAAGATAACTCTCAGAGATGGCTCCAGCAAGAGTGGAGCTGGGAAGAAACCTCCAAGGCCAATGACTTGCACAGGCACCAACCATTCCCTCGGTGCCCTTGAAGTCACCCACTGAACTGCTTTTAATTGCCCAGCCCCAGCTTCTTCCTCTGCTGGAAGAGGATGCAAGGCCCTTTCTCCACAGGCCATCCATCCAATTTTAGTTCACTTATAAACCCCAACCCACAACACCTCCTTGGCCAGGACCGAGCCAGCTGTGATGCAACGAGGCAGGAGAATGTCCTGGTGCGGCCAGCGCAGGTTTGCTTTCTGAGGCTGCCCATCCCAGCCATAAAACTCCCTGCCAAGACAAATTGGATTAAGCTCGGATCAGATTATGCGAGAGCTGGGCTGTGGGGACTTTTCACTCTGGCCTTTCTTCGGCAGAAAGAACTCCAGAGGCTCAGCGTGACAACAAGAGAAGGAAAAAGGGAGAGAGACCGAGGCCATGAAGAGAGAACTGGGCTCCTGGGGAGAGGGGAACAAAGAGAGATGAGATGCAAGGTAAATAAAAAGGCACAAGGACTTAGCTGTGACTTCAGAGAGAGAAAGTGGGGGGCAAGGGGTCAATCTTTACACTAATTAACCTTGTATGAGCAAACCTTGAAAGCCTGAACCGCCCCAGAGGCTGCAGCACAGGCGGTCAACCTGGGCCATCTTCATCTTTGAAACCAGGGATGAAAAGAGTGACAAAAAACGGGACAGCTCCACCTTCAGACCCCAGGCAGTTTGCAACGCCACAGGTCTGACCTGAAAATGGGAGTTTGCTCTGGAATCTCCCCTCAGCGTCGTTCAAATTTGTAAAAACGAAAAAGCCTTGCGAAAACGTGCACCTGCTCCCTGCTCCACCAAAGCAGGGATCTATGAGCTCACCTTTAAACACAGGACGCTGCTAACCCAGACAATGTGAAATCACTAAACATTTGCTTAAATACTCTTCTGGAGCAGCAAAGTATTGCCGTGAGTGTCCTCAGGCTGCACAGTTAACTGAAGCAGTACCTGGTTCTCTCAACGCTGTTGACACAACAGTAAAAACCATGCAGCAACTCACACAGATGCAGAAATTATAAAGATTAATGCATAAAATACATTGAAATCCATGTCTTGTACAGTATATATATAGAATATAGAAAAAAAGGTAATTGTATCTCTGTTCTCAGTGGCTAATAGGAAAATAGTAAGCCTGGTTTGGGTGTTCTGGCTAGAGGAGACACAGCATAATTCCCATTTAATGCCTTTACTTGTTGGCTTGGAAAGGGAGTTCGAATTCTTGGTGTATTAACACTGAAAAAGCATCAGAGGAAAAGGTGATTTATTCAAACACTGAATACCCAGCTTTATTCTGATAAAGAAAACCAACCTCCAGAGCAGCTTCCTGGTTTCCCCCATTAGCACTGGGGATCCCCAAAACCACTGGGGGATCCACTCAGAGCTTCCGCACATGAAACAGAGGGAGATTTTATTCCATTATTGGTGGAGTCCTGAATTTCAAACACCTGGAGTTACTGCAGGACAAATTCCCTCTGCTAGAGAATCACCAGGAAGATCAACCCCACAAACAACACTTGAGGGGACCTCTCTCTGTCAAGCTTCTGTCTGGAAATTCTGCACACCTTTTTCCCCCCGTATAGAATAAAAATGTCAATTTTTCAGGATTTGGGGAAGGTGGTGCCAGCTCTGCCTAGCCCCTAGCACACACCAGAGTAACGAATGATGCCAGCAGAAGGAAGAACAAAGCTGCATTCCCATTCTCTCAGTATGAGGGACCAGTGACTGAGGACTCCTGAACAGCCTCTTTTGCTTCCCAGTCCAGTTTGTGTTTGTTTAAGCCCAAGGCAGACAAACACGACAGGAGCCCCCAGGAATCCATAACCACCCTGATGCTTCTGGGTAGCAAATCACCTCCACTGCCATCTGTTTTCAGTCACTTCCAAACGAGTTCTGAAGAGTCAATTGTTTTCTTCTAGGAAAAATAAACATGCAAGCTGCTATTCACCCGATTTCCAGCAATTTTCTGCTGTGGGTAAATGTAACTTCAGATTTTAGAACTAGGTCTAGTTCTCAGCCAAAGAATTTTGCAATATAATTACCTCATTTTTACTGACTTGGATAACTGTTGCCTTTGAAAAAAAAAATAAAGAAAGAAAAAAAAAGGGGGGGTGTAAAGTCTGCAAGACTAATTCCTCCTCCTGCCCCTTTGTTATAAAATTTTGGAACAACTGACAGTGATTAATCTCACTGGATATTTCTTTGGTTCTCTATTTGTTGATTTAAAGGCATTTTATGACTGATTGTTTTCAGTTGCCTGGACAGCTGTCAGATCTGTACTGTGGTTTGATTTGGCTTTCAGGGAGCAAAATTATTATTTTTCTTATTTTTACAGCTCCAAAACATAGTGGCTGACGGAGGTGGCCTGTCAAAAAACCATCTCTGGGAAACCAAAACTACCTCCAGATTGAGAGAAGATGGCTCAGACATTCTGCAGGCAGATTACACAAGCAAGATGTGGAAGGCAATAACACAATTTTTTATTTTATCACTAATTTTTAAGATGCCCAGCTTGCACATAGTCTCAAATACAGTGGCGAAACCCATCCCTAAGTGTAACATCAGTAGTTTTGTAGGAATAACTTTGGCCTTTGGAGCAGCACTGGTGGAGCTGGCGTGGAGCTGCATTTTCTGCTTGTTTGGGGGCTGGAGTGCTCCATCCAAGTAATTCCCATCCCAGCTTGCCTGGGAAAGGCTGTGCTCAGTGAAAGGAGTGTGAAACAAGGTCTAAGACTCTGAACCACATTAAAAACCCCATAAAAGAGTGAGGAGAACTCAAGAGAGGAAGGTGTTAATGCTGAGCAGCTCAATATCCATCACCTTCAACCTCCTGTCTCTAACAGTGACCACGACCTTTGACTTTAAACCATACCCTCAATTTTATTTTAGTTTTAGCCTCTTTTCATCTCTGCGTCTTCCTTTTACCTCCATCTCCCCACTGTGCCCTCCAGGTGCCCACCTATCCACCCTCCTGGCTCTTCACTTCTCTCATGGTGCATCTACAAACTGGACAAACACCACTTGAATGTCATCCCTGGCTCACCCTCCAGTCCCTTTTTTGTATTCCAAGCTAAAACCTCACCAGCTTCTACCTCAAACAGGGCTGGACGGGGCTTGGAGCAACCTGGGATAGTGGAAGGTGTCCTTGCCCATGGGATCTAAGTTTTCTTAAAGGTCCCTTCCAGCCCAAACCATTCTGGGATTCTCTGATTACACGTGAGCTTAAGTCTGAGGAGAGAGCAACTGCTACTGACTCCAGTTTGCTGAAATTCAAGCACAAAAGAGTGAATTGTCTTACGGCCTGGTGTTTTACTGGACAGATGATGTGATCTGCTTACACATCTTCAGGTTTGTCCCGGTCCAGTTAGCAAAGATTAGGAGAAGACCGCTCCAAGGCAAGCACTGGATGGTGGCACCTCAGGGACAGTCACAGCCCAGGGCCCACGCTTAATTCCTCGTCCCTCTTTGTAATCTGTGGCTCCCACCACCCGAAGTTTGCAGCACATAAAACAGCCAGAACAGGTGCATAAACACAGTGAAAGGAGGGGTGGGACTCAGTATTTTGCAGGCCCTCAGTGCCTGCAAAGGAAGGTGTCTCCAGGTCTCTCCACCACGCTCCTTCCACTGCCCCACATCCCCTCCCAGGCTGCCTCCACTGGTACTCCTGGNTTGTCTCCAGATCAATCTCCAGTTGTCTTACCACCCTGAGCCACTCTCCTTCCACACCCCCCATCCCCTCCCGGGCTGCCTCCACTGGTACTCCTGGTTGGAATTAGGATTACTACCACCTCTCTTAAAAATAAAAATAACCCACACAGTTCTTTTTCAGTTACCAGATTATTATTCACCCTTTCAGCCCATTCTGAAGCATCTTACATTATTCAGATGCGACGCCTCTGGTTTCTCATCGAGGGCCTATGGCCCTGCTACTCTTTTCAAGCTTCACGCTTATATTTTCGTGGAGTTTTACTTTTCCTCCTCCCGTCCCCTCCTCCACAGCACAGTGCAAGCAGCGGAAGCAAGCCCCCACATTATGCCCTGAGAGCCAGTGTGTAACAACAGGCATGAGCTTGGTTTTACTAAATCACTCATCCCAACATCATCTCTCCCTTGCTTTCTAAAGCATGGCCACAAATTGTTGGGAAAACAGCACAACAGTTGTATTTTTGCATCCATGCCCTCATCAGCTCTTCTGACACTTTGCAAGTACGGCTCATCACCTCCACCAGGCCACATTTAATCGTGCACAGCACGCTGGTGAAGCTTCCCTTGGCCTTGCTCATGTACAGATCTTGCAACCCAGCTGAAAGATCTGGGAATTCTTTTCCCAGTTCTCCAAATCCCACTGCGTTCCTTTCCCTTCCATCCCTGATCATCTTCTCAGGGTACCACCTTCCCCAGGCACACATATCCCTTCTCAGCCACTTGGACACAGGATGGATTGGGACCATCATTGAACAAATAAATCCCAGTGGTTTTCCCATCTCTTCTGCTTTCCACCACTCTGGTCTCATTTCTGTCATCTGATTCCTCTTTATCCCACATTGCCTGTTCTCATACCCATTCACGTCACACATTTAAGAAGGTGGCAAAGAACGTCAAATGTCTTTATAATCCCACTAAGCCACATTTGCCGCTTCAACCACCAGCTTAGTTCACTGTGCTCCTTTTAAACAAACACAAACAACCCCAGAAGATGTAACAACAACAGAAACAGGCGGGCAGCAGAGCAGGACATGCTGAAACTCAGCATGGTCCCCCATTAGGGGGAAAATTTCGAGTGTTTTAATCATGACAACGGCACCACAATGAATCAGTGGATCTGACGGGTCAGCCTCTCGGCTGGTGCAGCGCCAACAGCTTCCACAGGGGTTCATCAGGCATGAATTGGCCCCATATGTGAAAACCCTCCACAATTTGTCCAGTTTCTCCCATCCCTGCGGAGCAGAGCCTCCATATGTGAGATCCCACAGAGCTGTCAGCCAACGTCACATTTCAATAACAGCAAAAACAACCGGGGCTGCACAAACCAGCCAAACAATCCCATTGCTCATAAACTGGCAAGTGACCTACGCTGGCAGTGCTTTTGTTGATCACAGCCCTTTCTATGGAACAAAACATAGGGACTATCACGCCAGAACAGACTCAGTGATCCATCTTCCCCCTGTCTCCAGCAGAGGCCAACACTGATGTTGGAACGGGAGATTAAAGATGGATCCATGACGCCTGCGAGGCACCTGGGCTGGTTGTGCAATACTTTGCCCTTGACCCAGGGAAAAACTCCCCTGCCCCATACAAGTGTGCAATATGTCATCCCAGAGAGGAAAGACTGGCAGGGGCTGTCGTGAAGCAACATATGTCCAAGTCGGAGGACTGTCCTTTCCTTTTCTATCTTTATTTTAGCTTGGTTAATGTAACTGAGCATCCCCTTCTTAAGATCAAGTCTTTGATTTCACAAATTATTTCAGTTTTGTGTCGAAAATATTGTTCTTACCTAAATTAATCTCTTTTCTCACAGAAGTAGTTGCATAGGATTATTTTTTTAACCTTACCCTGTTTATCAGGGCTCTAATCCCTTTCCTTGCCTATTCAACACCAAATTCATGATGGTCCATTCAATTTCTTTGTAGATAAATTCTCTCCCTCCAAACTTTATAAACTTTTATTCTTTTCTACCTTTATTCCATCTTGTCTTAGACACGATTTATATAGTTCAGCTACACTATTTAGCTCAATCCTAAACAAAGATTGCATTCTCAGCTCCTAAGCGGCAAAAAAATAGATCAGGTAAAAAAAAAATAAAAACCTGAAATAGTATTTTGTACCTGAAGTGGTGCTCAGGGAAGCTGATGAGATGCTACTGATGGCTATACACACCCTTTCTAAACTGAGATTTGTTATAAACCACAAACCAGGCTTCATTTCCAAAGTGGAGGGGGTGATCAGGGAACTGTTTTATTCATATGTCTTTTTCTCACAAACTAACTGATTTTGCAAATATTAAACCCAAAGAAAATACTATCTGATCTATTTCTTTTCTTTTTTTTTTTCCACCTCTGAAACAAGCACTTTTTAAATGCTGTGCCTGGTAGAACATGCCAACATGAAAAACTCCCAAATTAATTTAGAAACGGAGTATAGACACATTTGTTTTAAGCTACTAAAAATAATAAAAAAAACCCCCAACCATTTGGCTCTCTAAATATAATAATTTATATATTATTAACACTCAGAGCATCTCCTGATTACACAGACTGCAGCAGAGAGAGAAAACTCCTGCGACCATCCCCAAGCTGAATATTTCGCGAGGTACCAACTGCCAGTCCTGGCAGCCCCGCCACCCTCGTTAGGTGATAAATTAATGCCTCGCTCCCGCTGTGCCCTTGCCAAGCGGGCAGAGCTCCAGCCCAAAGCCCGGCTTGTCCAACCTGCACCCACCCTCTAGTGGGATGAGGGGAAAGTGCTGCTCCGGGCTCCAGCTGCTCCCGGGCGGGATCCGACCCGCGGCACGGGACAGCTGCTGGGACACCGAGGGGACGCTCCTTTGGGATGGGCACGCCGAGATCTTCCCCGCTCTGCCCCTCTCTGCCCTCCGCCCCTCTGCTGGGTCATAAGGCGTTTCAGCTCCGAGAGGGGATTCCAGCCCGGCTGAGCTTCGGCAGGAAACTCCCGGGGTAATCGATTCTTGAAAGCTCTGCTTTGTGCGCTGCAGGGTCAGGGCCATTTTAACTACATTTTTATAGGTGGCCAAGCGCTGCTAACCCACAGAATCAGTGGCTCTAAGAACCGTTCTGTCCCAAAAATAGTGTGGCAGCAGGAGCAGGGCAGGGACTGGCCCCTTGTGCTGGCAAGGCTGAGGCCCCTCGAGCGCTGGGTCCAGTTCTGGGCCCTCAGTTCAGGGGGACACTGTGGGGCTGGAGCGTGTCCAGGGAAGGGAACAGAGCTGGGAAGGGGCTGGAGCCCCAGGAGAGGCTGAGGGAGCTGGGAAAGGGGCTCAGCCTGGAGCAAAGGAGGCTCAGGGGGGCCCTTGTGGCTCTGCACAAGTCCCTGACAGGAGGGGGCAGCCGGGGGGGTCGGGCTCTGCTCCCAGGAACAGGGACAGGAGGAGAGGGAACGGCCTCAGGCTGGGCCAGGGGAGGCTCAGGGTGGACAGCAGCAGGAATTTCTGCATGGAAAGGGTGCTCAGGCCTTGGAACTGCCCAGGGAGGTTTGGAGTGCCCATCCCTGGAGGTGCCCAAGGAAGGGCTGGAGGTGGCACTCAGTGCTCTGGGCTGGGGACAAGGTGGGGATGGGGCACAGCTTGGACTTGATGATACCAGAGGTCTTTTCCAAACTAAATGATTCTATGATTATACCCTTCTTTTGTTATATGGAAAAGACCAAAGACACAAGCAAACAAAATTGCTTAGGGGGGAAAAGAAGTGTAGCCCATTTTCCTCTATATATTAGATAGACCAATATAATTGAAAAGTAATGAGAAAAGTGGAATATTTTTATTCAACAATGAGCCCTGCAATTGGGGCACAACCTGTGAAAGTGCAGCAGAGCTGCAAACAGGTCTCAAATCTTAGAACAAAATATAACAAGTAAGTAGTCCTTAGGGTAAACACTCCTGAAAGGGTTTGCAGCAAATGAGGGCCAGACCCTGCTTCCCACAACCACGGAAATGCATTTGGCAAGGGACAGGCCCAAGGATGAGAGCAGGGCGGCATCCCCAGCTAAAGAGATACAGCCCCCAGTACCTGGGCAAGAGGTCAGCAGGTCCAGTGGCCACAGCCGGGGTCAGCCACGCTCCAGAGATGCAGAGAAATCCAAACCAAGCCCAAAGGTCCAGGCACAGGGCTCAGCACAACAGCCCCGCATCCCCAGGGGCTGAGCTTAAGTGCAGCTCAGGACTTGCCAGCACAGGTGGGCGCCCAGATGGAGCCGCTCAGGGAAGTCAGAGCCTGCTGAGGTCTGGCAAACCTCTGTTTAAACCCAGAGTAACAATCCCCAGTGGATTGAGATGAATCAAATCAGGTCCTAAAGTTATAAATGAAGATTTACAATGACAGTGGGAAATGAAAAACTGCTAAGAAATATATCCTGATCTCAAACATGACACAGTGAAGGGCAGAAACAAAGCAGCCAGGGCCATTAAAGTCAAGATGGGACCTGGAACAATTGAACAGGACTGAGGGGAGCATGATCCTTTCCTCGACATGATGCAATCAGCAGCCTCCAGCAGGTCTAGAATGGAAACAGCGTGAAGTGAAGGAGGGGGGGAATGAAAATAAAGCCATCTTTCATGGATCACATGGTCCCATCAGGAAATATGGAAACCTCTGACTTGTCTGGCTCTCTGTCTCTCCCTCCCTAAAGGGTCTTGTGCAGAAAGCACAGCCTGCGTGCCCGGGAGGTGATGAAATCCCTAATGCTGTATGGCACATGGGGAATTTGGGGGATTGCAAAACAGGATGTTTCTTGGAGGAAATACAGTCTCAGCAAGCAAAAGGTTCAAGTACGGTACATCTCACAATGATGTAAGAGCTCGATTATGCATCTCCCTTAAAGCCCAGCTTAGGGTTTCAGTTCTAGTAGAACTAATGGGCAACACCTGCTGCGATGAAAACAATTTCCGTCCCTGAACTCGAGCAGAAGTGTTTATCTTTTGAGTCAGAAAATGTTCCTCTAATGTCTGAACAAGACTCCAGGGACAGGAACATATGCCCAGAACTGACGTTTCCGCGCATTAGATCGCTTATAAAAATGGGAATTAGAAAAACCTGGTATCATCAGATGTCTCGTCCAATAAAGTCATTAAATGGAAAGTACAGGAAGGTTCCTCTGACGTTTCCTCTCCCTGCCACGGTAGTCCCAGTTGCTCTTTGGAGAGCAGAAACAGAGGCTACTGAAAAAGCTTGCTGGGGTAAATTGTGAGTTCAAAATTCAGGGCTTTTCCAGACCCGTCCCTGGCAGAAATACCATTGGCTTCAGTGGAAACTTTACCCAAATATGGGCCTCAGGACTCGGGCCTCTTGCTTTGAGTTACTAATTTTATTATTAAAGGTTAAACAGAGCTGTTGACAGTACAAACTATTTTCTTACGTAAGCAGTGAAAGGGAGAGTGTCAGATATACAAGATAAAACAATACTGCCAAGTCTAGGCAATATAGGTTATGGGTGAACGTCCTTTCACAGAACATCCTGCTCTGAATCCCAAGTTTCACCCTTTTCCTCCAGCAAAACTCCCACTTAAATCCACGGGAGCTCGGTGTGATCAGGAGGCAGAGTCAAGAAAGGACCTTGGGGTTCAGCCATGGTTGCTACAAGGGTTTTTAGGGAGTGTAGCTCTTGAAAACACAGAGATTCTACTTTTATGGAATATCCATTAAATATTATAATGCAAATTAAATGTTTAAACCATCCAGTTATACAGACACAACCCTTAACAACAAACCCCTTGATGACAGGAATGTCAGAGAGGATATGCTGGGCTTTCCTCCCTGAGTTCCTGTTGTGATGTTCTTTATCTAAAGCTTGGACCCAAACCAGGGACTTGTTTTTCATTCTTGACCGAAAATAATAACAGCAAATTGTGTGGCACTTTAAAATAATAACCATCCAGTCAAAGGCAAAATGTTCTCCATTCAGTCGAACAACACTTCACTGGTTTGGTGATTAGGTGGCAATCCAAAATTTAACTCCCTGGAAAATCTACTGTTGTTACAATGCAATTGCACTGTCAGGGCCACGGATAGTTCTGTCTTTAATAACAATGCAACAGACGCTGAGAGAAATTCCTGTGGTCGTCTGTCCTCCTCAGATACAGTTATCATCCCATAGATCATCAGCTGCACAATGGGCAAGGGTGTCACAAAGTTTTTGACACAGTTAACACATTAGCACATCAGACAAATGCAGGACTTCAGCCAGTTCTCACCAAAGCCAGTGGAAAACTCCAACAGAGCCGTGCTGGGCACAGGGACGGTGTCACAGGGATTGTCAATCACGTAGCAAACAAGACAATCCCAGCAGCTTTCTGACATCAGCGTCTGCCTCCACTTGAGGCTTTGGCAGAGCCTCAGGAAGGACTGGCTCTCTGTCTCCTGCTCTTTTAAACCGCCTGAGAATCCCAGGGGTTCGTTTTTTTGGCATAGGGCGCTCAAAAGGACACTGTCGAGCTTCACAGAACTGAAATCTGAATAACTTTCTTTCTTTTCTTCTTAAATTTCATATATTTTTAAGCATGATTTTATTTTCACTCCTGTGCTTTACCCGGCTTTTTTAAATAAAGCAGCAAGAAGCCTTTGCTCTACATCAACCCCACAATCCTAAATCCCAGGTCAGCTCTGGCTGTGCTGTTGAAGTGCGGTCATATCAGCCAGTGTATCTAACCACAGAATGTATTTTCTGAGCAAATGTTTAGTAAAACTCCCATAATTTTGCTGAGTCCGCTGGGATTGATCTGCTCAGGGAAGGAGCACCACGGATGAAAACATACTGTTCCTTTACAGTCACAATACCAACACAGCAATAAACACTGTCTCAACTGGAAAATCAAGCTTAAAACAACAAAATCCTTGTGCAAATGGTGCTCAGAAATACCAGAACTCCCAGCTTAACATAAAAAGCTAAAAAGTAACGAGAGAGGGGGAAAGATTTTATATTAATCATGAGGGCACTGGTTCCTGCTGGGTTGAAGATCCAAATGAATGAGTGGGCAAGAGAACCTGATCCTGGAAATAAGCTCACAGAAAAAATAAGCAGGAGTCTGAATCGAAGATCATTTTCCATTTTTGTACACTGAGGGCTATGAGAGCAGGAGCAAACCTGTACATTTTCCTTTCAATACGGAAAAACATCAGCCCGAGGCTGGAGAGGCAGAGACAGAACACAAAGTAGGCGTCGTAGAGAACTGAACGAAGCCTCTCTCTCCCTTCCTCTCTATCCTTCCCTATCCCAACCCCCCCCCTAAATCTGCTGCTCTCCGTGATTTCACGGTTTAGCACATCTGCAGAAGCTGCAGGGACGGGGCTGCTCCGCGGGGAGATTCCTGCTCTGCATCCCCCGCCCCAGCGCTTGGCACAGGCGGGAGCCCTGCAGGTGGAGCAGCAGGTGGGCAGCTGGGTTTGTGCTCGCCGGGGCTGTGCTGCTCTCACAGATGCTGCTCCAGAGCCAGCCCCGCTCCCAGGGAGGCTGTGGCACGTCCTGCCCTGTGCTGGCTGGGCTTGGGGGGCTGCCCGAGCAGCGGGGGGGAGCAGGAACGTGCTGCCTCCCTCCAGCACGCTCTGCTCGGCAGATGGTGGCTGTGCTGCATCTGTTCCCGACTGAGTTCTTCCTCGTTTGGGCCTGATGCAGCTCTTAGCAGCACTTCAGTGACCTCCTGTGAGGAAAGGCTGTCAGGTTTGGGATTGTTCAGCCCAGAAAAGAGAAGGTTTGGGATGATCTTCCAGTACCTGAAGGGTGCCCGCAGGAAAGATGGAGAGACTCTTTACAAGGGCCAGAGGGATAGGAAAAGAAAGAATGGCTCCAAACTGACAAAAAGTAGGGTTAGACCGGATATTAAGAAGAAACTCTTCCCTGTGAGGGTGGGGGGGCCCTGGCACAGGGTCCCCAGAGCAGCTGTGGCTGCCCCTGGATCCCTGGCAGTGCCCAAGCCCAGGCTGGACGGGGCTGGGAGCAGCCTGGGGCAGTGGGAGCTGTCCCTGCCCATGGCAGGGGTGGCACTGGGTGAGCTTTAAGGTCCCTTCCAACCCAAACCATTCTGTGATTCGGAGTTGCCCTGGGAATACAAACCCAGCCTGTGGAAGCACTGCCCAAAGGAGGTTGGAGGTTGCCAGTCTCCTGTCTCAGAGCCTTCAAAGCAAAATGGTTGAAAACCACGATAAGCAGGTAAATGTCTACTCTGCGGTGATGATCAGTCAAGATCAGCTGAATAACACCAGCACCTCTTATCAAGCTTTGCCCAACATAATACACTCAAAATCACTACATCACTACAAAATTTAAATCACTACAAAAATACTCTCTTTAAATAAGGTGGAGATGTGAGAAACTTCTTTTTATTTCACCTGCAAAGAACACAATCTGCTTTTTGTTTTTTAGCTGCGATTCATAGAAGCCTGCCCTGGTTTACAGGGGGAACTGGGGAATGAGCATTCCCTGCAGCGTGTCCACAGAGGGAAAGAAATGACTTCTCAGAAAGGGCCAAGTTCAGGATTTCAGCCTGCACTTTAAGCAGGGGCTAAGAGTAAAGTCCTGCCTGCCGGAATTGTGAAATCTCTGTAAGCCAGTTTATAAGCAAGTATTAGCACAGCTGGCAAAGGCTTTCAGCTAGGAAAAAGTTATTCCACTGCTAAAGACGTGCAGGAGGGAGCAGATGAACTGAAGACTGAAAAAGCACAGCAGATGGGGGCTGTGTGGACTGGAGGCCTGTCGAGAAGCCACTGCAATATTCATGAAGGAGTTTAGGTCTTAGATCAAAATGCCTTAGCAATAGCTATTAGCAAAATATTTTTTTCCTCTTTTTTTTCCTGTTGCCTGCACAGACTGGAGTTTTGCAGACAGCTACAATGAAAACTGCTGGAAATGCCAGACAGAGGGAGGAGATGGACCTGGCACATAACATGCAGTGAGGAGACTGGTTTGGGATGTCCTGGTGAAGCACTTCAGCCCAGCAATGGATTTGGGAAGCAGCTTGCACTGAGCAGAGTGCAAAACTCGTAATAGGAAAAGATGCCTGTTCATAGCAGGGCTCCACTAAAAAAGCTTTTGTGAAAAGTCAGGTCACAAGCAACTGGCCAAAGGAACTCCAAAATCTACACAGATGAAGAAAATGAAGGTAGGGAATGAACGTAAATTAGCCAGATTCCCCCAGGGAAGCAGAAAGAGGGGTCTCGTTAAAGCACCAGCTGTTGGTTCCCATCTGTGTGCAATTTCCATTCCTGTCCTCTCTGTAGGATAAAGCCCTTCCAGAAAGGATTGTGAGTGAGCTGGCGGAAAACTGGAGGAGGCCCAAGTGCAAGCTTGTGGTGGGTGTCCCACAGCTCAGAGAAGACCTTGTGTTTCCCACAGGAGTTTGAGGCCAGATGCCATTTTTAGGCAGTGCAGAGGCAAAGGTCACCCGTGACAGGATTGCCCAAGCGTGGGGAAACCACACAGGGGAAACCAGAAGTTGCTGAAGCAGCAGAGTCCCCATCCCCAACCATCCCCAAGGCCCAGGCAAAACCCTGGCCACTCGGCTGCCATCAGAGGTAGGACAGTGACAGCCTGGAAACCACACGGCTGATCAGGAATAACTCTGCTCCATGGAAAACATGCATGGCTCAAGTACATGGGAACTGCAAGAACTAAATAAACCATAATTATCAGCCACACCAGGAGAAATCCAGCTCTCAGTCAAGTTCAAGTCTGTGTAATAATAAATTATACAGATATGTCAATAAAATGATCACTGACTGCAGAGCTGTGGGGCTCTGAGTGACCTGTCACTTCAGCTCCCTGTTGTTTTGCCATGGTGGACTGTAGTTAAATTAACTGAGAAAGGAGCAGGTTCGGAGGGCATTCATCTCTCTGCTGACTAGGCTAAGTTTTCTCCTGGACATTTCCAGTGGGTGGGAGTAAGAATAATTGCTGACTCTGGGGGCAACTCATGGTTTCCTCACTGTCCCTCCAGGGTGACAGAGATCAATTGCTCCTCATGTGGGCTCCGTGTAAAATTGTGGGGAATCCTGTTCATGAAACCCATTCATGATCCTCCACATGTTTGTGCCATTTCTATAGACTGGTGGGAATCAGCTGCTCCTGCTGGACCAGTTCATGCTGATTCAAAGACCATGTTCGGCAGAAAAATTACATAATCTGGTAGTGTCTGGTGGAAAGTCACATCACAGGGACAGAGGTCGGCGTACCTGGTGTCACAGGAGAAGAGGCTGGCTCTGAAACAGCTCAGTGAGGTAAAGGCTGGCAGATGTAGCAGCAGAAGGAAGAGAAAGGTGTAATATGGCTCTTATGAAAGGCCAGTCCCTTCTCCAGAACTGAAGAATTTGGGAGCCAGCCCTTATCCAAAATGAGGCTGCACTAAAACCAGAGTGAGCTCTCCAGAAGCTCTGTCATCATCGAGCTGGTCAGATGGCGAGGAAAGAGGAAATCATGTCCTGGAGCACAGCCAGAGGCAACTCTGAACCGCCTGAACTGCCCTCAGCAGACCCAACTGCAGCAGAAAGTGGTGCCAAGAGACATTTGGGCACAAGGATTGTGTGTTGAAGCCTTCATTCACAAATAAATCCACTTCTGCCCCTGCAGCAGACACTCAGGATAGGACGCAAAGTGAAATATGTTCATAGTTTAGATGTGGTGCCATCAGTACCCAAATATCAAAGGCAAACAATGATAACCTGCTCTACTGAGCGTCATTCAAAGCCATAAATGTCCACGAGATGCGTCAGAGAATGACACACAGCCTAACCCAAGATGTGAGAAACGAAAACATCCTCACTTAGGTTATGTTGTTTCTGTCCTCAAAACACAGAGTGAACTTTCGGTAGGAGAATAACAGACTCCAAATCATTTTAATGAGACAAGAGATGAAATTTTCAGGGACTAGACATCAATTTGATAGAAATCATATCCTCCTGGCAGGAGATTTAATCATCTGATTATTTCAGGAGACACATTTTGGCACAGGAGTTATTTGTAGGCTCCAAAAAATCATACAGGTTTGTTCAAAAGTTCATGCAGGAGGCACAGAACTATTATGTCAGCCAATTAATAGAGACTTTTGACTGGAAGAAAGAACATTCAATCAAAATTGCCTAAAACACTCATTTCTCATGTATCTGAATTCAGAGCACTTAAAAACCAAGCTGATCTCAAATCACCAGCCCATATCCTGCTCTCCTTTTTAGGTCTGTTGATAGACAGAATATTCCCCTGACTTGTTCTTGTGAATCACTGTCACAAGGGCACTTTGAGTCTCTCCTCGCTGCTCCTTAGCCAGCTGAGGATGTCTGTGCTGAGCTCTGCTTTCCAGGCACACGGGGAGGAATGAGCACGGGCAAAGATGTGTATCCACACATCTCCGAGGGTTCCCTGCATCAGGAGGGCTCTGGAAGGGGTCCCCCAAGGTTTCCATACCTAACAAATCCTACCCAGCAATGAGGGAATTAAACAGCCTATTTTTTAGCAAATACAAACCCAAAGATTTGGTGCTGCTTAGTACATTGAGCCCACCAGAGATGTTCATTGAAAGAGAGGCAAACGCTGAGGGAACTCCATAACCCTCCTAGACAGACCCAAAAAAAAGAATTTGGAAATACCCCAGTGTGTTCCAGCAGCCTATAATGGGAGACTGGCTGTGGAAGAAGAATTGCTGGTATGATCTCAGGACTCAAGCCACTGTAGTCAGCCAGTCTGCCCACAACGATGGGCCCAGCCAAGACAATACCAGCTCTATGCTCACTGATAATCCAGACCCAAACACAAACTGCATCCCCCTGACTGACCATGCCACACAAGTGGGCAGAAGAACGTGGAAACCTCAGGGAGATAGCAGGCTACCTGCTCTCCTAGGTTCAACACCAGGGAAATTTCTTTCGCTGCTTTCAAAAACTCCTAATGGGGTCAGCTGAAATGATGGATGTAAACAGCTCCTCCAGCCACAGGCAGTGCCGGATATTCCTACAAGTACTAAGCTCCTGTGGGTATTACACAACTGCCTCTATTCAGGAGGCTAAAAAGGAGTTCAGTCCTGCTTGTATATGCTGGAATCATTACATACAGTGTTCCCATAAATCATATAAATGAGTATTACTGTGTCACTGCTTCGGACGGCTGCTGTTATTATTGAAAACCCTCCTGGCAACCCAAGCCCGGTGCCATCCAAGCCGAGGTTGGCCTCGGTGCAGTTTGCACTGGGCTCAAGTCTGTACCCTGCAAAGTTTCCCCAAAAGATTCTGGCGGAGTCGAGGCTGCTGTGCCCGTTCTCCATCACCCAAGGGAGACACAGGATGACACGGAGCCCTGCCACCAGCCACTCCCCACGGGGAGCTGCGTCCTCCTCCAGGCTGCTCTGACCCCTCGGAGCAGGGTCTGCTCCACATCCGAGCCTGTTTTCCACCTGGGATGAAACACCTCGTGTGACGCGCAGGCCACGGGGGAGAGCCACCCCAGCCTTCCTGCTGGGGACATTGCAGACACAGAAGAACCTCAGCAGAGGCTCCCAGGGCACCCAGCAAAGCTGCTGGTTGCAGAAGACACAAAAGCACAGGCAGTTTTACCTTGGCCAAAGCACCACCAGTTATCAGAAGAGACACTTGACTCAACACAGAGACTGGAAAAGACAGAAAGGAGTCCCAGGAGGCAGCAGAAGACCATGGACACCCTGTCTGTGGTCTTGCTCTGCACATTCTGCCCTCGAGTCAGCTCTGTCTGAACCTCTTACCCACACACTAATTTATTCCTGTGGATTTTCAAGACGTAGGAATTCTGAAACAAGATGTACAGAAAGTTTGGTACATGGTGTTAAAGCTACCATCCATCATGTCAGTTCTCCCTCTCCAATGAATTCATTCTGCTTGTTATTATCATCTGTCTATATTCATAAACAATACCCTTATGATTTTTTCCATGCCTATTTATTTCCTCAGTCGCTGACTTGGTTTCCCGAGGCTATCAGAAAATTGCATATAAATATTTATATAAACAGATCTCTATTTTGAAACGGTCCCCAGCTACTTCTAAATGCAATATGACATCAACCAAAAATCAAGGCATGCTTGGCACAGGGAACCCACTACTGACCATGAAAATGGGTGTAGTTGAAACAGCCCCAGGAAAGGCCCACCAAACTCATATCCAGAATATATTTCAGTAAATATAGGGTCTAGAATTGGTACATGGATGGGTAAAACTCTTGGGGAGATGGGAGAACGATTTCATGAGGGGCCATTTGTGCACCAGCCAAATGTGCTGTTAGAGCTATACTGCAGCACCACACCTTATTTAGAGGGGGAAAGGATTGAATTGCACTCCTGGACACGTTTCCAGATTAAAATCTGATTACACCAGGACAGAGAAAACAGCGAATATTATCTCTGAGGGTTTTTCGCACAGAAAACAGCATCCAGCAATTCTTCCATTTTGGGTTATAAAGCAATTTGGAACAAGGAGAAAAAAAACCTTCTGAAATAATCCCTTTGCAGACAGGAGAAACTGCCATGTACAGTTGCATGCTGAAGAGCCCAGCTATAATCCAGTCTTTGCTTTCTGCTGACTGGCTGAGCTCTGGTGGTTTATGATGTCAGAGGAACCCCTCAAAAGAATTATAGCCTTTTAGTCAGCTCTGAACCACGTATTATTATGAATACTAAATTGCTTCAAATAGTCTATTGGTCCTGCTCTAACATTAGACAAAATCTCAAGCAATTACCTATCTCTTCAAGGAATGTGTTTTCCTTGGCGTGGGATCCTGCTGAAAGCAGGAGGGAACATTTGTGGGTACGCTGGGCACAACTCCCCCACAGCGGGCACATGGCAAGGTACAAACACCAGGACAGGGCTCCCGTCACCACAGCCCCACAAAATAAAAGGCTTCCACCACAAGCAAAATCTAATCTCAACTATTCATCATAAAAACACGTTAAATAAACACAGACAGGGGAGATGCAGGCGAGAGGCACATCGTGGTGGCAAAGTTACTGCAAGTTACATTGTGGTGGATAAAAACTACATTAATTTGAAAGCAGATATCAGCATTAGCCCTGCAATAAGAGGGGTTCAGGCAGGTTCCTGCATCCAAGTGGTCCCAGTAGGTTCCATGACAGCAGCAGGACCTTAATTTGTATTTTAAAAGTTGCCTGTTCCAGCACTGGTAGCTGGAGCAGGACCACAGCTCTGTGACTCTGCTCGCTACACTGGCCCCTGGTTTTTCTAAGTCTGGTTCATAACTGTTAAGACTTGGAGAATCTTCTTAGCCTCAACTGATAATTAACTATTTACTTTAAAGCGCGTTGTTTTTTAATGTGAATTGCAACTCCCAGTACTCGTTATTCCACAGGAAGGATAAAAACCTATAGATTGTGTCATGTAGGTCACGGACGCAATACCTCTAAGCCAACACGGTTAACAGGCTGTGCTGTGTGTCACAGCATCTGCCCAGATCCCACAGGAGTGAAAAGACAGGTCCTACCAGGCCACAGGAACAGCTGGACCTCTGGGTTAGTTATTTTCTGATCCAACTGAGAAGTCCCAAAGCAGTGGGAAGACCATCTATACCTAAAAAGTGAAATCTGGTTATGGAAGGCCATGAGAACCCAAGATCGAACCGCAGAGATGATTTCCCCTCTCACTGCTCTTACCAGCCCTGCACGATTGCACTGAATTTGTTGGGTTCAGCACGAAAACGAAAAACTGACCCTTAATTTCAGCACCAGCTGTTGGCTTCTGCACGGCCATTCCCAGGAGAAGCAGATTTGCTGTGGATCCCAGGTCAGGCCAGCTGAGAGCCAGGACCAGCAGGCAGGGCAGCCCCAGAGCACTGTATAGTTTGGACTCTGATTGTGGAATCGCTGCTCTGTGCAGTCGCACTCTGTGGGCGGTGACTCCGGTGCTATAATTACCACTCTAATTACATTGGCACGTTTCCTTCTTGGCGAGCCCCGTGGAATTACAGTCCCGTTACCTGACCTGGGTTTCTGATAGTCCTACCACAATGGGCTGGAGCATTTTTTCTTTTGGTCTGGCCACAAGCTGGTAGGCTTAGTGTGAACTGGAAGGCCAGGAATGCCAAGGTAGGTTGTTTTTTTTTTTTCCAGAGCAAAAAAAACTGTTTTCAACATCCGCTTTGACTGCAAGTATCACTTGTGGCTCCTTCAGGAGGTGAGGAGGAGGAGGAATGGAGGAACCAGAGCACTGGGAGGATCTGGCACTGCAAAGGAGAGGGGACTAACAAATCTTGCCCACCTTTAACTTCTGCCTCACATAACTGCACCGTAAACACACAAAAATTGGGTGTGTCTGATAAATATGTCAGCTGGGACACTTGATTAAATTATTTGCATTGGGCTTTGGCATCAACATCATAGTGGTAATTCTCATCTCCCCTGTAGATACTGCTTCAGGCTTTGGTGGGTTCAAAAACTTAAAACCACCTTGTGTTGTAGGTGGAACCCAGCTCACCTCTGGGTTTGATCCTGCCCATAACTGAGCACGTGTTAACCTTGAATTACATGGAACAAAGAGGATGCTTTCTGTACAGCGCGGCCTTCAGGTGGGGGACCCAGAGAACTCTTTTTTGCTCTCTTCTTTCCCAAACCCAAACAGGATTTCTGCAGAAGAGCAGTGAGGAGTCTCCATGCTCCTCCAAGCAGGATCCCACACTGCAGCCCCCGGTTGGGAGCTGGAGCTGTGTCCCAGCAGGCCGTGGTCTGCATGAAACCGGAGACTCCACTGCAAATCTTTTGCAGATCCTTCTTTTCTCTACAGCGCTCGGGGGGATTCGGTTTTGGTGACTTTGCTGAACAATTTTCTGAATCAAAGCTGCTTCTTGAAACTCCAGTTTTTTCTGATCCATTTTTCTCCCTGCTGATTCGGAGCCAACCTGGGGGTACGGGTGTTACAGCATGTCCAGCACTTCTCTGTGTCAGGCCACAGCTGCCTGAGGTAGCCACTTCACTCGAGGAAATTATTTGAGGTTTTCTGAGAGCCTCTTGACAGTAGGTAAAGATTGTTTCAGCTTGTGGGAGTGCCAGCTAGAAGCCTTCACAACCGGAATGACATGCAGTGTCATAAAAACTCCTGCTAGAACTCACTCTGTCCTTGCAAGATGCTGATTCTGACATCAGGCTCTGTCATTTCAACCATCACAGAGCAGCTCGTCTGGATAAGAACTGGCAAGTTGGAGATTGCCTACAAGTATCTCCTAACAGGAATCCCTTCCGTGGATTAATTTAGCTAAGAATGGAACTCTCCACGTCTTACAGATCTCTTCCCCGTTCTCCCAGGGTGGAAAAAAATGTACTACTGTGAGAAAAAGGGAGAAATGAATGAGTTTTGGCAAAAGCTCTTCTGTGGTGACTAAGCAGACTGCAGTCTGATATGTCTCAATCTGAACAGCCCCATTTTGATGACCCTGTCACACATGATTACCAACAGAACTTCCAGTTTTCCTTTAGCTCGTGCAGTAGTCCCAGAAATCCTGACTGTTGGGCATTATCTGCCTTATATGAGTTGTAATCGCATCGCATTTTTGTTTATATCCACCAGTAATTGAAAACACGCATATCTTTAGTTTGACTTAAAGAATAAAGTAAATACATAATTCTGGCAAATTGTTTGGAATTATAGTTTAACAGCATCTGGTTCAGATATTCTGTAGTAAATTGTTGGCACAGGCATTGCCACATTTTTTTTTTATTATTATTATTTGAACCAAAATGTTCTCAGAAACATGTGTTTTTCGTCCAACTTCCATGTAATCCATTTTATGACGGCCACAAAGCTGACGAAGTTTGAAACTTAAACTACCTGGGCAGAAGGGATTGTTTCTGGACACTCATTACACAGCTGATTAACTGAGGAATAAGCAATCCTGGCATGTAACCCAGCGTGTCGGTTGTTTTGCCTTTTTGTCTCAAGGAGTTGTCTTTCTTGAAATACCTCCCCAGGTACAATGTGTACATTCCACCCTGTTTTGCTCACAAATTACATACCTGTCTTTTATGTCAAGTCCAATATAGCTGCACCAGGTTTTCTTATTCCACATTAAAAGTGACCAATTACTCGAATAACTACCTGTTTTAAAAATATCTCAGAGTGGTTTCCTGCTGCTCTAAATACTGAAATATTCGGCAGCATTTCTGACTCTTATAAATCTTTCCAATAGTTCATATTTTATCGAAGAAGCCAGATCAGCTTTAAACCTGGTGCATAACTCATTGAGAACACTTCTCAAAGACATGATTTTTACACAAGCAATCAGGAAGAGAAGGTCTGTATCATATTTAATATAATTAGCTCTGATTTTTCATGCATTTCATTTTCTGTGACTTTATTGTCAACTTCTGCTCGTTCCTCATAACAACTAGTTACCAGAAATTCAAAATCGATGATGAGAGGGGAAAAGTGGCTTAAAATACAACCCTTTGAAG
Organism: Dryoscopus gambensis; assembly: GCA_013389985.1. Lineage (NCBI taxonomy): Eukaryota > Metazoa > Chordata > Aves > Passeriformes > Malaconotidae > Dryoscopus > Dryoscopus gambensis. The sequence continues at coordinate 686,442 of WEIT01011872.1, forward strand.
CCTCCCAACAGACCTACATTTACTGAGCCTAGCAGGTTCTCCAGTGTCGAATCCTGTTTCAGTCACTGTCAGCAGCTTTATTCGCACCATCCGAGAACCAACTTGTGGGAATTAAATCAACATGTTCCCAGAGCAGGTCCCACACCAGGAGGAACCAAGTCCAAGAGGCAGCTTCCTCCGCTCTCCTGACCACTTTCCCAGCAGGGCTTTGCAGCTCTGGGCTGGCTTCGTAATGATGTGTCATTTGCAAGTCAGCGCCTTGCACTAAGCCCCGAGGTGGGAAAATTACCCAGGAGAAGAGGCAACACTAAATTCCCCTGTCTTGCTTATTTTCTCAAGTCTGATGACTTTTCTCAGTCTGAGGCTGCACAGCACAGCTTACTCTAACTCTGCTGTGAAATGTGTTTAGTCACAGATAGAAAACCCAGAATCCAGACCTTGGCACACCTTCCCCACAGCATCCTCTTCCCTTTTGAAGTCATCGGCCTCTCCGTCCTTCAGAACTGGGTGTGCTCGCTCTCTCCCTGTGCGCTGGAGCCTCTTGCACAGCATTCCTCAGCCTTCACCTGCCTGCAACGGCCTTGCAGGGACACAGCCCTCTTAATAGTCATGAGGGCAGCTCATCTCCCTAAAGACGCCAAACAATTAAATGCTTCCCATTTCAAGGCAGTTGCAAAACGCTCGTGCCACTGCTTGATCGTATGAAGCCTTAATCGAATTATGAAACACTCTTAAAAAGTAAAACCTGTGTATGTTAACTAAAGGGAGCTCAGAGCGTATTCCTGAAAGCCAGCAGGTGTTCAGAACTTCCAGAGGGAGTTGTGATCCTCTCCAAGGTGTTACTGCTCAAAACGTCCTCAAACACCTCGCAACAGGACACCATCCTGCAGTCAGGCTCCTGCGTCCATGCAAGCTGGAGCAAAGCTGCGGGCTCAGTGCCTTTGGGATTCAGGCATCCCAAGCGTCCTGGAAACCAGCCCCTAAGTCACTGGAATTGGTAACTATTCTATAAAATTACCTGGCACTCCAACTGGCAGTTGATCATGCTGCCAGGGAGCGAGTTACACCACGCTCCAAGAGACGCCAGATTTGCTGGAGCATGACTTGGTGGATCACACGCGCTCTCCCTCACAGCACTCACCTTTAAAGTGCAGCCACAGCTCCCTGCCTGCCTAAGGAAGGGCTGGAGGTGGGACCAGGTCCCCTAACCCCAGGGGCACCCTGAGGAGTGACCTCGAGAGAGAAAAGCAGGGAAAAACCCCGCAGCTCTGAGTGCCACCCGCCGCCCAGCTCTGCGTGCTGAGCGGGAGGAGATGGGAAATGCTCAGCGTGCTGACAGCCGGCAGATTTCTTCCCCAAAGTGACACGAGGAGGGGCTATTTTAGGCACGGTTTTGGTTAGGAAAAGATGTTAAAATAACCTTGATTGGAGCGACTAATACAATATGGGCTGAAAGGGAGGAGCAGGGCAGCCAGGGCTGCAGGGTTCGAAGGACGCACACCAAGAAATTATAAGACATGACTAGAGAAATCAACCAGAGGGAGGAACACGGGGTCTGGAGGATGGAGACTGCACGGAATTCAAATCAAAAGGGCAAAACCCGTCCAAAAATTGTAACTTTAAAAAGAGGCAGAAAGATTGATGAGGAATGGCTGCAGGAGGGCATCAGACCGAAAGCAGCAGGGAAAAGACATTAGGAGAAAGAGTCATTTGTGAGGCACTGGGAAAATATATACATTTTATATTTAATACAAACTTGCTGGTTAGGAGCAGTGCACTGGCTGTTACCTCCTGCAGCAGAGAAAAACTGCCATCCCTTAAATTCTCCTGCACGAGTTCAGCTCAGTCAGCCCCTGGTCTTTGAACACTCGAGCTAAGTTAGACCTAGCAAAGGCAATTAAATACCAAAACTCTTCAGCAGTATAAATAGTAAGAGAACAAGGACAAAAGAAGGGCCAGGCACTCCGGGTGAGGTACAAATGAAGAAGAAAAACCTATTCCTTTAATAGCCCTGCTGTGAGAAAGGGCAGAGCCCATCCCAGGGGCACGGGGGCTTTGCAGACATCCGCACTGGCACAGCCAGCTCCTCAGAGGAAAGCTGCAAGTTGCAGTTCCGAAGGCAGCAGCATGTTGATAAAAGGGAATTTCCACACGAGCTTGGCACCACCGTTAAGAATTTCAACCTTAAAAAGACGTCGCGATGTCAAACCCTCCGGAAGGATTAAAAAAAAAAAAAAAAATCAAATAAAAAACTTCGCACGGCTCAGCCCCCGGCACACAAACCCGCGGGCCCGAGACAAAACCGGGGAAGGCCGAGGCGAGCGGGGCTGGCCGGGGGCTGCGAGGGGGTGTCGGGACGTGCCTGCCGGTGCGTAGCCGTGGAGCCATGGTCCTGCGGCGCGGTGTCACGTCCCGCCGAGGAGACCCTTGCTCGGGGAGGTGTGAGTGGATTTCCTCAAGTGCATTTTGACAGCTGTGAGGAAGCCGGGCGGCAGCAGCAGCTGGAGACATTCCTGGCTGCGTCCCCCCCCCGCTCCCTCCATCTCCCCCCCGTG
>WEIT01011872.1:690597-724476 GCA_013389985.1 Dryoscopus gambensis
GGAGAAAGTTTCTCGGCGCAGCGTTTGGAACCGGGTCGAGGGCCAGGGGCAGCCGGGGAGGGCCGAGGGATGACCGGAGCTCTGCCTCCTCCGGAGAGAGCCGTGCAATGATGCAACGGGCCGGGGGTTTCTCTCCTCCTCTCCCGCCCCCCGCGCTCCCTCCCCCCCCCCNCTAGGAAGAGAGAGCTGGGGCGTGCACTTCGCTGGATCGCTTCCCAGCCGTGCAAAGAGAGAGCGCGGGATCCAGACGCTTCCCCTCCCCCCCTCCCTTAACCCCCCCCCCCCCCTTCTTTTCTCCCTTTTTTTCTTTTTCTTTTTTTTTTTTTCTTTTTAACACTCTCCATGCTGCGAGACGTGTTTAAACACACACGAGCAGGAATGCACGAATGCCCATTAGGGACTGCCACATGTGAATCACGGCACTGTGCAGTTCTCAGCACGCTGGAGCCAGGACATGTGATCCGGCAAAGGGTTTGCATCCGGATGCCAACACAAGCACCACAGCCGCGCTCCCGGCCCCGAGAGCGCCCGGCTCCGCGCTCCACAAAGGGCTCCAGTGCCCCTTTCTCCCTCCCCCCGGTGCGGGTGTGTTTGCGCAGCTTCCCGCCTGTGGCTCAGACAATCCCTGGATCCCACCCCGGGGCTCCCCTGTGCCACCCCCAGATGCACTTCAGGGCAGGTAGAAGCAGGGGGGAAAAAAGGTGGGTGGGCGGGGGAGAAGAAAGAAGTGCGGCGGCAGTGATTTGGGGGTTGAGCTGGTGGGGGAGGTCGTGAGAACTCCGGCAGGCTCCGCATTTACATCCGCGGCTCCTCTCTCTGCCTTGCAGCGGGTGGAAATTAGACCGAAAGTTGCTGTAAAGACTTGCAAATGGACCGCATGGCAGAGGGGGAGGCTGGGGATGACTGAAACACGCTGCGGTTCGAGGGGGATTAGGCTGGCTCCCAAGGGCGAACTTTAATTAAAGGTACCACAGGGCACAGAGTACAGGAATTCTTAGCATCCTCAGTTCTGGTCTAAAAGCTGCCCCTGTTTAACTTTATCCCCAGGCTTTTTCAGCAACCACCTTCCCTCTAGCAGTACTACTACATCCAATTTTTTTTAAAGGACCAGAAGCTGTCGTGTTAAGAATTGGATTCTTGGGTTGGTGGGTTGGAGTTTTTTGGGGTTGGTTTTTTTTTGTGTGTGTGGTTTTTGTTTTTTTTTTTTGAAAATGAGTATTAGACAGCATTTTTTGCAGTATTACATAACACCTGAAAGGGCAGAATAAACACATATGTAACTGCTAGCTCCAGTACATCTATTTTATGTACTACATATGTAAATAGAAGTCTTTCCTATTGATTTCTGCATAGCTGAGCACACAGTTGGATTTTTGTACAACACTTGGTGCAAAGGACTTTATGTATCAGTGGGAGTTTTGCCATTAACTTGAGAGAGGCAAAACCCAGTGGTCTGTACAAAACATTGTGCTAAATGGCTAGAAACTTGCTCAAAAATGAAAAATTTTAGCTGGCTGGGTCCTGGGCTTCTCGTTTTGGCACTTAAATTTGTTGGGGGGAGGGGGGGGTGCTTTGCAGAAGCCAGAGAGCAAAAATCATGCCTATCCTTTGCTGCTGAGGAATTCAAGAGCATGAGACAGTTCTCAAGTGAAATAGCTTGACGTAAGCATAGTGGATTTGGCATTTACTTCTTGGATATCAATTTCATAACATAATACACCCAAGTTTTGGCCTAATTCCTGCAAAAAACGGGCACGCTGTGGGTACAATTAACCATTGTCACGCATTTTTCTCTCAAACTGATGTTGGTAGCAAAACAACTCTCTCCCCACTCCCCACCACCAGTTTCTGTGAAGAGTTCTTCAAATTAACTCTAACCAATACTCGTTTTAGCTGAAATCCAGCACTGCCTGGTAAATGCTGGCGATGTGGGATGTGGAGTGTTTGAATGCTTTGAGAACAATTCGTGCGAGATCCGAGGCTTACACGAGATCTGCATGACATTCCTGCACAACGCTGGAAAATTCGATGCCCAGGTAACGTGGGGAAATGTCCTACCTATCTGCTTGCTTCTGGCACACACTTGGCATGTACTGCAGCTCCTTAACACCTCTTTGCACAAAAAATTCCCCGAGCAAGTCTACTTTTGCCGTGATTTACCGATTCACTAGGAATTTTTCTGTTGAAAGGTCCAGAACCAGGACCTCAGGACAGCAATAAAGCAGCGGTGTGCAACCTGTCCCAGGAGACAGGCTGCAGCTCCCTGGATCCCTTCCACCTACTGTCCCCAGGATAACTCCAGCAGAGCACTTCATGGAGCCAAACATGGTTTTAAGAAACACTGGGCGGCTTAAGCCTCTACACCATGTTTGTTCAAAGCTGACTCTGAGACGCAGCTTGGGCTCCCAGTTCATGTAGAATTATCTCAGCATTTCCCAACAGGCAGTTACTAAAGTTGGCCCTCAAGACTTGCACACAGCCAGCCCAGGCAACCTCCTAAAGCTGCTGCACTCAAACAAGCCTCGGGTTCGAGCACTGACGTTAAAATACGTTACTTCCATGGTATGTGGTATTAAGTTTGTCTCCTTCATTTTCTCCCCAGACCATTTATGCATCGTTGAGACATCCTGTTATTATGTCTTGTAAACCTCCTCTCCCATTTCAGTGTGGAGGGAAGGGAACATTCCGACGGGCCAGCGGCATTTGGCTTGACCAGGCAGTTTACAGAATAACTTGACTAAAAGCACCAGCTCTGTGGCACTGCTAAAATCATGGCACAAAGTAGAGCTGTGCTCAGGATCCAGCCTGTCCCATGAGGGGTGGTGGGACCACCCGGCAGGGAGCGCTTTTGAAGGGCTGGAGCTTTGGGTTCAAATGCTCAAGGATGCAGGAAGGGCCTGGTTAGTCATTAAAATGGGAATTGCTGCTTTTGTGGGTATCTGAAGGCCTTTGACTTCATTTCCAAGTGGCTTCCAGAAAACACTCGTTTATTTTTGCACAATGTTTCTGTCGGTGAACAGAGTTGACCAAGGAAGTAGGGAAGGAAAGTTGGGAAGGCAGGGAATGGTGCCTGTGGAGGCTGAGAGCAGCCATGGATGCCAGATCCCCAGATACTGCTCATCAAATCCAGCCTGTTCCACATCCAGGCTGAAGATTTAAACCCCTGGAGCTTTATTTAACATGAAGGTGACTTTAGCCTTTGCTATGACATGGCTTTTCACAGCTCCTGTCTGTATCATCTCCAGTTATTTCAAACTGCATTAAATGATGAGACTAACACTGGCCATTTTCTGTTCTCTGCTCTGAAACCTGACAGTTGATGTCATTTTGGGTTTATATAAGAATTCTCTTTTTCATCCCTATTTGCCTACTGTGCTGTGTGTGTTTGTTCTTGAAAGGAAGGCCTTTAGTTTGGGAAATAGGGATGATGACTGAAGCAGCTCTTTGATCAGCAAGAAACATTTCTGGCTTGAAACAATTTGGGGACAACATCTGCTCGCAGGTCTGGGTGAATCTTATTTTGTGTCAGTGGAGCTGGGCCAGGGCACTCTGGAGAGAAAGGGGAGCAAGGATTTGGTCTGCATGGAGCACCTGTAAAAAGAATCTGAGGCTGATGAAGAGGTGGAGGCAGTGCAGAAGGCTTCCAGGGGCCTATTGCTGAGCAGAGTAGAGGGAGTCTGAGCAGAGCTGCAGCTGCAGGATCCAATAAAAGAGGAGAGGAAGGGATGGGTTTGATGCCCACCAAGCAACTGAACGAAGGAATCCCAAACAGTGGTTAAAGGAGATGCTGCTAAAACAGCTTTTCTCCACCTTGCTTTTTAGCTTCTTGATTTGATTTTCTTAATCTTACTTAGAATTTCTTGCAACAGACATGAAGACACTGTAGGATTATTATTAGTGCTGATTTGAGTCCCTCTCTGAGGAAGAAAATACTGATAGCTGGGGAATTGGGCAGGTGCATGTAGACCGTGCATGCATGTCTCTGAGTTTGTAAACTAGTTTTAAAATGGAAAAAAACCGACCCTACATTTACTGAATGGGTATCTGCTTGTGGTCCTGAGGAGCTCAGCCATGGCAGGATGCCCTTCCTTTGTGTCAACCTGTTGTTCTGCCACCCTGGGAGCAAATTAATCCAGTAACTCCAGCATTGAATTACTTCAAGGTGCTCACTTTTGCTCTTTCCCTCGCTGGGCATGCAGCTCTTGGGGCAGAGGAAACCTCAAAGTACCAGCGAGGAAGCCCTGGGTGTTTCAGGTCCACTGGGATAGCAAAGCTGGGCAACCTGGCATGGGCTTTAAGGGCAGAGAAACAGAGAAGAAGGGGAAAGCCATTAAGTGATATCCTTAGCACTGTAATAACCCTTGACATTGTCCTGCAGAGAAGCAGCTGGCTGGGCATAAATCAGCTGCTGTGCTTAATGGACAAAAATACAGACCTACTCCATTTCTTTCCTTCTCAGGGAAAATCCTTCATTAAAGACGCTCTGAAGTGTAAGGCTCATGCCTTGAGGCATAAATTCAGCTGCATCAGCCGTAAGTGCCCTGCCATTAAAGAGATGGTGTTCCAGTTACAGCGGGAGTGCTACCTGAAGCATGACCTCTGCTCTGCTGCCAAGGAGAACGTCCAGGTCATTGTGGAGATGATTCACTTCAAAGACCTGCTGCAGCATGAGTAAGTGCCTCCGTGCTGGTGCAGTCAGAGCGTGGGAGCTCCTTCCAGGAGTGCCAGTGGGCTGTGCATCTGCCCGAGAGCTGTTTCACCTCCTTCTGGCCTTAAGCACCTCTTGTTTTCCCATGCACAGCGCCGAGGTAAAGCTTTCTTTGCAGGGCCCCTTGAAGTTTGTGTACAAAGGGTGAGATGTGACTGTGGAAGGAGGTGAAATGGGTTGCAGTTGGATCTGCCAGTCCTCTTGGTGCTCTGGCAAATACACCACCAGTGTCTGCCATTTCCAGAGGCATCTCACAGTGGGTTTTTTGCTTTCTGAGCTCAAAGGCATCATTTTGACCCCAGTGTCCTGTTAGAGGTGACAGCTAGAGAAGGGGGAAGAAGGTTTATGCAAAGTTGTCAGCAAGATGATAATTTCTTCTTTAAATACATACTTTGAAACGTCTTGTAGTTAATTGTCCCTGAAAGAGCTGCAGTCCCTCAGGTAATCTCCCATTCATCTTACTCTTTATTAATCTCAGATGCCTTTTAATAAAACATGGGGTTGGTACAAATGAAGGCACAAGTCAGATTTTTGAGGACTTCGTTCCTCTGTCTGGGAGCACAGCTGTCCTCCAAGGAATGGCAGGCACAAATCCTACTTGGAACTGATCAAAGCTGCTACATGACAGCAACAAACCAAGCACAAGCTGTTTGTACTGACTCTTTGTGCACAAATGCAAAAATCAGAGCCTGTTTTTCTTGCAGGTGAACGTCTCACTCCTGAAACAAGGCGGCTGAGCCACAGCCTGGCATCAGGCTTAACCTTAGAGCATCTTCCTACCACACCTCTGTGCCTTGATATTAGCACAGAAACTCCAAATCCCAGCAGTCATGACAGACAAATTCTTTTACAGAATCACTCCTTTGGGAATTTTAGCCTTGCATTTTATTTTCCTCACTATCCAGAGGAGCTGTGCTCTGATTCCCTTAGTGCTGAAAACCACCCCCCACTAACACTTCAGCTGCAGTCACAGGGAGATGTTTCAGTGCCAGTTTAGTCACATAAATCCTATGCTGTGGTTTGTTCGAGCTGGACATGGTGGCCTGAAAGCAAGGCCCTTTCCCTGGGCATTCCTGAGGCTGGGATCAAAGACGTGGCTGGGGGCAGAGCTGCTGTGCTCAGGGCCATGGGCAGCATCCTGCTGGCTGGGGGAGAAGGGCAGCAAGGCTCCATCCTGCCCAGCAGCACCTCTCTGGGCACTGCCTGTGCTGTGTCAGCAGCTATAAATTGGGTACTTGGCACCAATTAACCCCCCCATCATTTGGGGATGAAAAGAACTGTGCGAGCCAAAAACCTGTCCAAAGAGGAGTGAGTTATCCTTGTTTTATGAACAGGCTCAAGCAGGAATGCTCAGAGGCAGCTGCTTATTTCTGGGGAGCTGAACTGGGGGGTTGTTGGTTTGAGAAGAGAGGGTCATTCAGCTGAACACCTATAATTTGCATGATCTCATTTAGCGCTTCCTACACTCCAGCATCTCCCGGAGTGGGAGCTCGGCTCTCCTATGCGGGACTCCCCAAATAGAACCAGCCAGCCTCCTCCCCTCCCCTAAATTTAGAGGCCATCTCTGAAGCTCTTGAACTAAGGAACTTGTTCGAGATCAATAGGCAAGTGTGGCAGAGCTGGAAATAAAATCACGTCTGCTGACTCGCAGCCTTGTGCTCAGTTCAGGTACTCTGGTCAGGCCGGCTGAAATGCAGAAAGTAAAACAGGCAAGGAGAAATGGGCCAGTATTAATCCGCAGGGCTCTGGCAGGCTCTGAATACCTGAAATATTTGGCAGCTGAGCCACTTTTTAGTCATACCAGCCTCCTTTTTTCTTACCAAGATTTCTGCAAAGGTTATGCCCAATTTCAAGAACTCATTTCTTTGAGGGGAGGGAGTTTTATGCCCTTTTGCTGGATCGCTTTGTATGCAACGTGCTCAGCTCTCTCTTATCTCCTACTTTACATTTAAAACAAAAACCTAAGAGCAGGGAAGCAAGTGGCAGCTCTCAGGCTTGTTCTCTGTTTTGTTCTGACTGTTCTCTCCCGATGAGTGTCCGGAACGCGGCCGGGCGGCGAAGCCTCCTCCTGAGTCAGCTGTGGGGGTCAGGCTGATTTGCCATGGTGGAAGTGGTGACAGGTCTTGGCACACTGGTCCCTGCTGCATTCCAAGTAACTCTTTTTTAATTTTTTTTTTTTGAGCAGCGGGAACAATCCAACCATGGGAAGTATTTTGAGATAGGGGAATAGGTGGCTCTCTAAGATTAGTGAGTCAAAATGAGTTTAAGCAGTTGGGTAAGGTCAGACACTGATCATATCTGTTGGTTTTCCTCGTTTCTTCTGACTTAAGTTAATAAGAAGAGATTTAAGCTTGTCCACAGCCACCAGAGCTGGTGAATGGGGTGCCCAGGACGAGCACCCCCACCATGCACCCCACACAGCCACGACTGCTGACCCTGAGCAGTTTTTCACTTGCGCTGTGGATGGTTCCTGCCGTGGAAGATTTTGAAGCACGTCCTTCTGGGCCTGCAAGCAGCTGAGCAGTTGTGTCAATAGACAACATCAATATTGACCCACAAAACTTGTGACCACAACTATTTTAAAATTGCTGCACTCGGTGACCTGTGGCTGAGAAGCCCGAGTGCCGTGCTTGAGCTGCTGGTGCCTTGGGGACACTCAGGGCTGGGTGGGAGGCACAGAGGAGACTGAGCCATGGCATGTTCTGAGGCCTTGTTTGGCTGGGAAAAGGTAGATGCTGAAAGCTCTGAAAGGAAACGAAGAAATCAAACTTGGTGTGGGAAGAAAAAGAGCCACCAAAGTGGATTCCATGTGTCTGAGCTCTGTTCAGGCAGATCCTGGGTCCAGATAGGATCTTGCCTGTGATGGAGATCAACACCCGGTGCTCCAGAGATGACGAGGAAAGGCAGAGAATCTCTAGCTGAGTATTTATTGCTTTCACAGAGGTGAGAAAATGCCTCCCTCTTGCAGACTGGTGGCTGGTGAATGCTCTGTGCCTGCCATTCACCCAGAGCCTGTTTGGTGAAGCTGATGGCTCTGGACAGGAGCAAGTGTCCTTTGCTGTGTGTCCTGAGTAATAAAGAGTATGGAAAGAGTTGGAGACAGAAGTTGTGAGGCAGTTCTTTCACTTGCCAAGCAAGACCTCATCTGTTCCTCTGGTGAACATCCCAGTTCTCCCAGAGTGTGTCCGGGGGAGAGCGAGCACGGTCAATCCAGAGAGGCTTTGACAGGGTGGGGCTGTGCGTTTCCTGCAGCGAAATGGCTGATCAGAAGATGGGGTTTTGCATAATTGACGTGGTGCAGAATTGCTGCTGAGTCAGGGGGTGCCAGGGGCTCACACCACTGGATTTGCTGTGCCCAGGGGGGCTGAGGCAGATTCTTCACCCATTCGCTGGGGTGGTTTTTGACTCTCCTCTCACTGTTCCCTTTACCTCCAGGCCTTACGTTGACCTCGTGAACATCCTGCTCACCTGTGGCGAGGAGGTGAAAAAGGCAATAACGAGGAGCGTCCAGGCCCAGTGTGAACAGAACTGGGGAAGTCTCTGCTCCATCCTGAGCTTCTGCACCTCGGCCGTGCACGGAGACGCCGTCCTGGGAGCCGAGAAGAAGGCGGGGGAAGGCAGCAGGGCCGGTGCTGGCCGTGGGGACATGGTGGCCCACGCCGAGCCTGAGCACAGGGAGAGCTCGCGAGCAGCCAAGGGAGAGAGAGGTACCAAGGGCCACTCCAACGCCCGGGTCAAAGCTGGGGGCCACGGTCCCAAAGGGGCCCACGGGATCCTGGACCGGGCAGACGAACTGTCCGACTTCTCCGACATCCGGAGGTGAAAAAAGGCACCAGCTCCCCCTTCCCCCCCTGCCCTCCCCCGGAAACCTCCTCCCTTGAGTTCCATCCTCCCGTCTATGGACATTCCAAAGCATTTCCCATTCAGAGGTCAAGCACAGGGCATTGCAAGATATCTATGGACCTCGGCATCAGTGTGTATATAGTAGCAAAGGGAGAGCAGTGGCAATGGGTTATCGATCCAGCAAACTCGACACTCGGGTGGCAAAATGTCTCCAGCTAAATTCTTTCCCCCTTTTTTATGAAATGGACATCATCCGAAATTTAGGATCTTGTTTGGGGGTTGTTGGGTTGGGTTTGGGGTTTGGTTTTGGGTTTTCTTGTTTTGTTTTGTTTTTTCCCTTGGTCTCCTTGGCAGGGGAGAAGGTTCCAAGCGGGCTCTGCCAGACTGCATGTGGCTGCTTGTGGCTTAGCACCTCCAAAGGTTTAGGGCACAGCCTTACAGCAGATGGCTGAATTCCAGGGGGATTTGGTTTCTGCCTGTGGCTGGGAACGCCAGAGCTCAGGGCCCTCTGTGTGAAGCTCTCTAATGAAGGAGCTGCCTCGTCTCTGGCACAGGAACCGTGTGGTCTGGAGCTCCACCACTTTCTCTGAAGTAACTTCTGAGCCATTGTTCCCACCTGGGTGACGCTGCCTGGTTTTAAGTGCCCCCTGTTAGTTTTTAACCACTGCATCACTTGACACTTGCTGATCACAGAACCATATCCAGTCACTTCACAGGCAAGTAATCAGCTTCCGGACAAGGCAACGTGACTGTTAAGACTTGCACAGGGTGGAGGGCCCCCAAAAGTATTCTCATGGACCTCTGAAAACCCTGTGCATATTCTCTGCTTCCATCTGCCCCCCTCAGTGATACAGGTCTTCCACCCTTACAGCCCAAGCCTAAAGGGGCAGGTGTGGGCTCAGACAGCAAAGGACCCTATATATCCCCACATGTTTAGTTCTTTCTAGGGCTGCACTGAAGGCCCATCAGAAGCCTGTCTCTCCTTAGCAGGAGTGGTGTGGTTTGCTGGGATATGGAGCCCCACTCTGACCTGCCTATAGCTTGGTTTATCCAAATGCCAAAGACAAGGAGAGGGGATTGACTTGGGTTTTTGAATTCTTGTGCAGGTAACGATGACCAATCTCCCCAGAACGCGTTAGTAAAGGTGAAGAGTGTCAAGAGCTTATTGTCTTTAAGCAGTTTCAAGTGTGAACGAGGTGTTTGGCCATATCTCTCCTACCCCCTATGCAATTGTAATTCTCAGGTTGCAGCTCTGCAATCCTATATTCCCAGATATTGTACTGGAAGTGGAGGCTACAGCACCCACAGGGACAGGAGGGTGAGCTCTCAGCTTCCTCTAGAGAAAAAAGGGAGTTTTTCTTAGAAAGTGGGAATCACACCGGGGATTGGAGCCTTCTCATTTAGAAAGTTTGGGAGGAAAGCTGTGGGGGCAGGAAGGAGGTTCAGCAGAGACAGAACGTACCCGGTGAACTAACGTACGTCTTGCCGCATGGTGGGAAGGAGCTGCATAAACAGGAGAGGGTGTTGGAATCTGGCTACAATTTCCAACTCAGATTTCAGTTCCTGCTAAGTGAGCACGGCTCCTAATAGCTACATTCAGGGTTTAATGCAGGGATCCACCCGCAGAACTTGGAGGCACCGCTTTAAATAGCAACCGCGTAGGAGGCAAGAGGGGACAGTTGAGTTGAAAAGGTGTCTCTGTGATCACCAGGTCTTTGCTTAAAGACATGGCCTTGATCCTGCCCAATTTTAGCAAAGTTCTGTGATGAAATTTTAGTTTGGTTTCAGTGGGAAGAGCTGGTATCAGGCCACGTGCTGTAGCAGCAAAGACCGTGGTGATGGTGCAGTGAGCGTGGCATCTGCCCCACTGGGCGGGCTGGTGGCAGCTCTGCCACCCCTGGGGCACCCAGGCTGTCCCACAGAGCAGCTTCGTTTGGGTCTGACTCTCTTGGCCACCTCCTCTGCTCCAAAAACCTGCTGGTGGCACCCTGAGAAGGTTTCTGGCGTGTGCCTCCGTGGGTTCCCTGCAAGTGTCCTCTCCCCGTTGGTGGCACAAAACCACCACGAAGAACAAGCTCAAACCAAAAAGACAATCCAAGCATTTTAGCACAAAAAAAAAAAAAAAAAAGATAAAAAAGAAAAAAAAAGCAAACACAAAAACACAAGCCAGAAACAACAACTTGCTACCAATGTTCTTGCATTGAACTAAAATAAGATCCCTCTGTCATTAGAGGTCTTGATTCATCAATGGGAACCAAACAGAGATCTACATCTTTGAATGTCTCAGTCAACATATCACCTCAGCATGCATACAGTTTTATTTGGTTCTGTGGGGAAAATTGTGTGTTCCCCTTGCTTAGTCAATGAAAATTGGGGGCGGGGGGAGGTGGGAGGGATTTTTGTATAAGGCATCATTTTTATTTTCCTCTGTGTGTGAAGATTTTATGTGTTCATCTACTGATTCCACATATGCTATTATTGTAAATATTTAACATTTCTATTTATTATAGTGTCCCCGTTTAAAAAAAAGAACACTGCTGGCTATGATAATTTAAACGTATGTCATGACCTGTGTTGTATATATTCATGCCACTAGTATGGTTTTTTTTATGTTTAAAGCTGCGTAAATATAGTTTTATACAATTCCATAATGTTATTGACAGCATAAATCATTTATTTATTGTTAAACCTTTCTTTCATATCTAACAGATAGGGTGCGTTTTACCTGAGATTATTTTATTGTGACATCTACATAGCCTTAATTCTTTATAAAACAAAAAAGGAGAAAAAAAAAAAAGTCCATTTAGATACTGTATGATGCTTTAATTAACATTCCGTATGAACTTGCTGTTCATGAAGGAGGTTTAGCTTAAAAGCCAAGGTATGAATGTTTCCTTTATGCTTTGCATCTGGAATGAGCCTTGTTCTGGAATGAAAATACTGCGAGAGAAGCAAAACGCCTACAGGAAAAAAGATAGCAGTAAACCCTGGAAAATGCTGTCCTAACTTACAGTGCTGAACTAAAAGGAGGGGAAAAAAATAAAAGAAATAAATAAATAAAAGACAAACTGTCCTTAATTCCAAATCTCTGGGAGAAAAAACATACTAGTTTTATCTCGTGTAGAGTTTGCAGCCAAATAAGCTTGTAAATAAAGAAAATGCATATGGCTTTAGACAAAGCTCTGTACCTTTCACACACTATTATTTTCCTTAAACACTAATAAATGTTTTGAATAAGTCTGCGGCTGGGTTTCGTTTAGCTGGAATTTCGGCTGCTGTGAGATAAGGGGGTAGGAAAAGCCCTCTGAAGCTGAGCCAGCAGCTGCAGCCAAGGCGGGCAGAGGTGATGGGGCTGCTCGTGCCCCCCGGCCGGGCAGGGACAGGACGTGGGGACAGGACATGGGGACAGGGCCAGCCCTTCCTCCAGAGCAGGGCACACACCTCGTCCCCGGCGTGTCCCAGGAGAGGGAGACCTCGCTGGCTGCTGAGGTGGGACCTGGAGGCTTGCTTTGAGGCAGACGGGGAGATGCAGAATCGACTCGAGGCTGAGGAACAGGGAGCAGAAGCTGGTGCCCTTCTCCAGCTCGGACAAAGCCCCCTCAGGAGGTTTTCCCTTAGCAGGAGCCGTGCACTGGGATCGCTGCAGCTTGTCAGAGCCACCTCCCTGCTTTAAACCAGCAGGTTCAGGTTGGGGGAGGAGCAGGGGGCGCAGCTGCTGGGGGTTCTCCTCGCTGCCCTGGTGATCCTGGGTTCCCACAGCCCCTCGGAGCTGGCGCACTGCGCTCAGCCGGGCCGGCTTCAGGCACAGCCCGGCATCCAGGAGCGCATCCCGGAGCAGCCGGGGAGGGGATCTGCGGCTGACCACAGCACCTGCCTGTGGGCGAGGTGTTGGCAGCCCCCAAAGCCCCGAGCGCTGGATTCCAGCCAGACCCATTAACAAATCCAGCAGCAACCCTTTCTACGAGCTGCAAGAGCTGATAAGATTTGTCCTGCGTGTATGGGAGCCTCGGTTCATGTGACATAGCAAGAGTTATGCCTTCAAGATTTTACCTTAAAACCAGAGGACATCCATTTGGCTCCCCGCTGTCAGCTATTAATAATCTATCAGTAAGTACCAGCCAGGGGCTCTGTACAGGGATATCACGGGAGCTGTAATTCTCTCTTAAATCAGATACTGAAATCTTAGATGCTTACTGGAGTTTCAGCAAAGGAGAAAAGCAAAATCCTAAGGTTTACAAAAAGCAAGCTGCAGAAACAGCCTTTGTGTTGTCTCCAAAGTCATTTTCATACAGTGTCGGGGTGTAGGCAGCAAAGGGATGGAGAAATTATGAGAAAGCACCTCAGAATATAAAGCACGGATTTCTTTTTTTTCTTTTTTTTTTTTTTTTTAAGGCTGCTCGCATGAAAAAGCACATTTTTAACACTCCTTCTGTGGGGTTTAAAAATAACTAATCCAGTTGAAGCCTTTGGATGAGATGGGCTTCACAAGCCTGAATGTGATTTGCAGCAATGTAGGACCTGTAGCATTTCTTTGCCTGTAGGTGCAGCAGCTCTTTATAATCCTGTCATGGACTGTCAAACACCAACGGGAGAGTGCATCCTGCCGGCAGAGCTGTCACAGAGTTTGGTGGGCTGTGAGCTCAGACCAACCTGCACCCAGGCTACGGCCAAGGAATAATTTGTGCTGGACCCTTCACTGGCACTCACCATCCCAGCGCATTTTTTTTTTGCAGGAGCTGCTCCTCACCGTGGCTGCGATGCAGCTGAGGTAGCTGCATTCTGCCTCTACCATCCTCCCCACAATTTCAACCAAGAAAGTTATTTTTCCTCTCCTAACGTGTAAAGTGGTGAGCCTGCATTCTGCTCCCAAAACTGGCAAACGATGGTGGTGGAGAAATGACCCCCAGCTGCCCTTAGGGCATCACGTCTCACAAAGCAGCAGTCACAGAGTGCTGACATTAAAAAGTGCAGAAGCACAGGGAGAAAAAGAAACACTAAAACAGACTGCAGAGCAAGGATTCTGCATTGCACAACCCACTAAAATATGTTTAATACCAGCATGTGAGTCTGCTTCAAGGCTGGAGTGATCTTAGTTCAATTTGCTCCGAGTCACTTTTACAAGTGAGGTGAGGAAAACCAAATCCAGAAAATTCAAACTGCAAATGCACATCCACGCGCAGGTCTCAGCCAGCTGAACAAACCCCACCAGGATTCATACTTGTGGTCCATTCGGACCTATCCCCTTCACGGGCTCCCTGTCTTGCCTCGCAAAAGAACAAAATTAATTCCAGCTATTGGCTTGCTCAGGCATACCAAAACATTTACAAATGTATGTGGCAATTTACATATGTCAGCCCACACGGTGAGCTGAGTCAGAGCTGCTGCCAGCGCCCCTGCCTGCTCTTCCCAGGTTCCCAGGTACTGCCCTTCGCTCTCCTCCCTTGCCTGGAGATGCCAGGAGAGCCGAGGCAGCTCCACAGCAGCTCCGTGCTGCGTCACGCCTGAGGAATTCATCCTCAGCGATCTTCCCAGGTGAGGGAATAGTTAAAAGCTTGCTGGGAAGCCTCTCAGCAGAGCATTTTTAAAGCTATTTCCTGACATCTCACCAGAAACACAAATCCCACTCAGTTTTCGCTGCTAGTTATGTTCGTGTTTCCATGCTCCCCTCGGAGACTCTCGCAGGAAAGGCTTCTCTCACACCTGCTCGAGGCACAAATCGCTGCCTGTTCCCCCAGGGACAAGCCCAGCCCATCTCCAGCCTCGGGCAAAGCCTGAGCCACCCTGGGCTGCCCAGCCAAAACTGAATTATGGAGAGGGGATGCCAGGGAGTGCAGCTGGACACCCCCAGAGGCAGGAGTTCCACTGATGCCTCCCAAAGCCTTTCCCAGGTCTTTCCTGCAGCACCAGCACTAACAGGTCCTGGCACGGGGCTGGGACTAAGCATAACCTTATAATTAGTGAAATCCTCACCATTTTTGTTCCTGTACCTTTTCTACAGGGGAAGAACCTCCCAGTCAGTGGAGCATTGCATTTGGAAATGAAAACCTGGCGTCTTTCTTGATTGTGAATGTGAAATGGGGACTCGAGGGTTGAAAGACATGTCAAATTATGGCAAGCTGCAGGGGCTGAGAATTCCTATCTCCAAGAATACTGCCTGTTACAGCCTTGACCTTTTCTGCAAATACCATCCTTCCCTATAAAAACGTGGCTTGGAGTTTATTTAGAAATTCTTTTCAAGTAAGAAGTCATTCTTTGGAGAGTCTGCTGTGAGGTTCTCCGTGTAGATGGAGGCTTTTTTAAGGTATTCTGCTGGAGGAAAGTGCCCCAGGGGCAGTGCTGGATACGCTGCCATGCATCTCAGTGGCTCTGGTGACACCACAGATACCAGCCCTGGCGTGGTTCTGCGAGAGGAACCTCAGCAGGGTTCAAAGCAGGGCTGGCTGGGCTGACACGGAGCAGGAACAGAGTGCCCCCGTGGCACAGGCAGCACCAGCTTCCCCGGTGTCACTGGAAACAGCAGCTCATGGAAAAGCTCAAGCCAGGCTGCATTTTAACACACCACAGGATCAGCTCTCTGCTATCTGAGCCATTATGGCACGAAATCCCTTCCATAAACCCCGCTTCCATTTCTCAAATTTTCTGCAGTTTGTAGCTGCTTTTCTATATCCCACAGTCACACCGGGCTGCATTTGTCACCCATGAATAATCCCACTTACATTGCAGAGTCTCTTCCTACCCTGGAGAAAAATGCGGTGGGAGGTGTGGGGAAGCTCAGTGAAAGCTGACAGCCAGGAGAGACTGGGAAAGGCCTACAGAGCTCCTTATTTAGATGTCCTATTTTAAGATAAAATGGAGAGGAACTATGCACATTCAGCATTTTGCTAAACTGACATGAAACCAAGTCACTACAAAATCAGTTTGCAGAGGGATGCAGTGCACATGCTTGAAGCCTTCTGTAAAATATTATTATTATTTATGATTGCAGTAGCTCCTGGCTGTCAGCAAGCCCCAGCCTTGGGGCTACCAATCCATGTACCACGAGAGAGAACCCTGGCCAAAAAAAGATGCCACAGAGAGAAGGAAACGTTGCCCTTTGCCTGCCCATGCAGAAAATGAAATAGTGCCTGCCTGGGCACTCAGCATTAACTCTCTGCACAAGAGGCTTTGCAACAGCAGTGACAGGAATTACGTGGTTTTCTCCCACCTACACTTGCTGACCCAAAAGCTGCCCACTAACTGATGATGAGTCTGCAGAAGCTCATTAAAAGCATTTTAGCCTGTACAGAAAGAGGTATTTAAAGCAGCCAGGATGGCTTGGAGGGGGCAGAGGATGCCCAGGGAGGCTGGAAATGCTCTGCAGCAAGGCAGGGCTCCTGAGGGTCCTGGCAGCCCACGGCAGCAGCAGCTGACTCTGCAGATTCCTGGAGAAGGAGATGAGTTCTGTGGCTCTGTGTGGGACATGGACTGGGGAAAGCTGGCCACAGCCAACAACCCAGGGCTGGGGAATGAGTCCGGGATAATAATTAAAGGCCCAATCTTGGGTTCATCAAAACCTCTGATAAAATTACCCATTGATAAAAGCAGGACATTAGGATTAGTCTTTTGCCTAATCACTGAAGGTTTCCTGGCTCCTGGCTTATCAGGGACGGTCTTGTGAAAACCAGAAAGGGGACGAGGCTGAAAATAATCTGTTCTCAAACTTCCCACATTCAGAAATGCCTGATCTGAGGCACGGGGTTTTCATGCAGCACTCCCTAAGCACAGCCCATTTGCAAACCATGGAAAAGCAGGAAATCCATAGTGCCTTTCCACAGAATGCAGAACTGTACAACGCTTTAAGTATGACAAAGATAAGGCTTGAGTCCTGCTTTTAAAAATCTGCAGTAAAGTTTCCTAGGGTTTATGACGTGCACCCTATTGCTTGAATCCTGGCCATCCTACACTTCCCTTCTGCTGGTCACATATCACAGCTTTAGCACAGCCTGGAAAAAAGGTCAGGCCCTCTCTTCAAAGGAGAAAAGACAGCTATACCTCCCCAAGGAAAATGGTGGCAGGGTGATACCATTTTGGGGGGGAAATATAGCAATTATTCTGAGCAATAGCATGGAAATCAAAAAGCTGACAGGGTGGAGTGAGGAAGGAGTAGAGACAGTAGTGAGAACACGTGATGATGCCATTTCAGCACATAAACTCGTTTAGGAGCTTGCTTGGAACAAGCTGTTCTTAGGGCACTGCCAGACTGACCAGAGACAAGAACAGCATTTTCAGTCCAATTGACCAACAAGTTGGTCAAACCCTCTCCCGTGCCACTGGCCAGCCAACCTTGTACACACTGAAGGTCAGATAAACATCCAAATGTTGCAATTTATTGGATTTGCATTCCTCTGGCGATTCACCTATGTTTTCTTCTGTCGGGACGGAGGGTTGTGGGCAGCTCACAGGAGGATCCTGTTCTCTACCAGCACGAGGCACAGGCAGGACAAAGAGGGCAGAGGCTGCCAGGGGAAGCCCAGGAAAAACAAAGGAATAGGAAAAACAAAGTCCCCCAATGCAACACCAGTCCTCACCCTCGAAAGAAAACCACGAGTATTCTCCAATCTCAGCAGTTCTCTCCGGGCCGAGAAAACGAGCGAAGTCGAAACCTTTCAGGGGCCACAAAACCGGGTGCTGCCACGGAGGGCTCGCTTTGGAGCCACACCAGCAGGGAAAGGAGGGCTTTTCCAGGGCTTTTCCAGGGCGGTGGCTCTCTGGAGCAGGCACGGCGTGTGCCCGGCAGCTGAAGCAACAACGCTGCGGTGACGCACAGGTCACTGCGGGGCCGGCACATGAAAGGCACGGGTCAGCTCAGTCCAGGAGATGCCCCAGCCCTGCACGAGGCCCTGGCTGCCACTGCAGTGCCACAGGTGCAGCTGCACCCGTAGTAAGGCTTGCACAACCGCTGCTCTCATACGCTCGAGGACGAACACACCCCCACGCTCACAGTTTACTCCTCCAGCGCAAAAACAGCGGGGCCAGACCCAAGGACCTTCCTGTGGCACTGGCAAGGCCAGTGACACTGATGGCACAGGAGGGCTGGTGCCCCCAGTCTGTTATTGGGATAAATCAAAAATTATTCTGATTGCAGCCTTACAACCCACAAAAAACAGCAGCACAAAAGCACAAAGCTGGCTCTGGTTTCTCTTTATCAGGTAGGTGAAATTGCCACCAAAAGACAGGCCGGGAAGGACAACCCTGCTGTCTCCAGGCTTTAGAAACAGATGCTAAAGCCCATCCAGGGTGGGAAAAAAAAAACCTGTGGGAGCATCTGCCAACATCTCCATATCCCTAGTGAGGAACTGCACAATCAGCCAGGAACGGGGTGGGACTGGATCAGCCCCACAGGAACAACCTCAGCTGCCTCTGCCTCATGCCCTTCAATAGTTTCCAAAGACAGGGCAGTGATTTAGCAGAAAGAGGCCCCGGAGCACTGATGTGTTATTTTATTTCTGGCTTTGAACTCCAGGACCTTACAGCGTTCCTGGATGTGGTGTCGCTCACACCAGGTGAATTTTCCCGGGGTCTCTGTTCCAGCCATGCAGTGCTGGGAAGCTTCGGTGCCTGCTTTCCATCTGACAGCAGCACAGCTGAACCAGAGGGATGCAGAACTAATCGTGGGGAGAAGGGAGCCAGAAAGGGATTCCAGCAACATGAAAACCAGAGGGAAGTGCCAGAGTCGTGCTATCTGCGATCAGTATCTGTGACCCTTCATTTTCCAAGAAGTAGCGATGATAAGGCAGCTCTGCCCAGGTGAAAGATATCAGCAGGGCTAATTGTAGCTGAGCAGGCTGATTCTCATGGCAGTGCTGTTATCTCCCCGGATTCCAGCTCCCAGCGGCTGCTGTCACTGCTCAGAATATCCAGCAGCAGACAGAGAGAGGAAGAGAAGGGGGAAGAAAAGAAGAGAGGAAAAAATGAGGAAGAAAGGAAGAGACAGGCAAGGAACAAGTGGAAAGGAAAGTGTGAGAACAGACGAGACAGAAAGGGGAGGAACAGAGAAGATATGGAAAGATGAGAAGGCAAATGGGGACTCTCAGCTGCTCCACAATTCCCTCTTACAGGGGTTTCAAGAGAGTGGAGCTGACGGCAGAAATTGCTCACTGTGGGTGTATTTCAAGAGGCAAACTCAGCGCGACCCTTCCCTGAGGACATCCATCCTCTGCAAGGAGAGACCGGGATTATGTGGAAGGCACAGGGAGTAAAGAAATTACTCCGGAGACATTACCATTGACTACTAATGAGCTGCTAATGAGGCTTAGCCTGTGCACACAGCTCAGCGCAGAAGGGAGGCTGCTCTGGCCACCAAAAACTGCCCCAAGAGCCAAGTCCAGCGGGAAGGGAAGGGAAGAGCCCAGCCACTGATAACTTCCTGTCCACTCCCGCCACATCCTGCTGTTCCTGCACCCATCCACCAATTCTCTGGTTCCCTTGTCCCACCCAATCTCCAGATTTTGGGCAGCCCCAGCTTCAAGCAGGCAGGAGCTGTGGGCACTGCCCCGCACGGTGCCCGAGCTGTGCCCGGCACGCACCGGGAGGGAACGCGCTGTGCCCGTGCTCGGCCGGCTGGACCTGTCAGACCTGCTGCGGCTGGCAGGTGGGTCTGGCCCACATGATTATTACCCTTGGTCTTCCTCCTCACAGCCAGGTAAATACACGGTACAAGAGGCCCTGGGCCGAGGAGGTGACGCTGGAAACAAGGACGAAAGGAGCAGTGAGGAGTGACTTGCCCAAAACCACGCAGCAAGAGAGCAGTGCCTAGCGAGGGATGGAAGGGGTTTGTTGCCAAAATACAGGTGTCAGGAGCCAGCTGATGGGTGTTTTGTTTTCCAAGACACCCACCTGGGGCTCCAGCTATGGCCCAGGACCTTCTGGAGGCCTGTGGCTTCAAGCAGGACTCCTGAATTTGCAGAATGAACACAGAGCAGTGCTGGGTGCCCCAGGTCTCCTCATGCCAGGCTGCAGCTCTGGGCACTGGGAAAAAACCTCCAGAATTATTTGGAAGCAGAATCCTTTAGGCTTAGATGGAGAAAGTCCAAACCCCTCACAACAACTCTTAGAGCTCTATGCTTCAGCAATAAATGTCACGAGGGTGAGAGCACGAAATAAGAAATCCTCCCCAGCCAAGTTCCATGCCAACAAAACCAGTGCCAGCCTGAAAATACCTGCTGGGTTATCCACAGGCAGCCCGTGGGGGCTCTTGGTGGAGATGTACATCGAATTACCTCATTTTGGGTTTCTTTTTTTCATTTCGCCTACTTGAATTTAAAATGACATCAGAAATAGAACCAAAATTATACCATCATCTCTTGAAATCCTTTGCACTACAGAGAAAAGTTGCACAAATTATACACGATGACAAGGTTTTAAAGGAAAGTCGAACTGTCAAAATGGTGGAAGCCACAGACCATGACCTGCACGTGCCAAAAAACTCAAGTTTTGAGGAAAGTAACTTTTACTGCAAGTATGGAAAAAACAATCAGAATTGTTCATTCTGATTCATTCAATCAGTTTGACTGGAGTATTTTATCATTCAGGTGTTAATTAATGAATTGAAAAGCAGGAAACTTTATTTTCCATTTCTAGCCATGAAAAAGCCCAAAATATATTCTGCTGTTACTAAAACTGTGAAGACCTTGACCAGCAAAAATATTTCATTTCACTCCCTACTTAAAAATAACCTCAAGAAATCACTTCATACACAGAACAGGCCTTTATACACTTCATTTTTCATCTGCAGTTGACACGAGACAGTTTAATTTAGATAATAATTCATTCTCATGACTTCTTTTCTGAATTCCCATTTCAATCCTGATAAATTTCATGATAAATCACAAAAGAACACCACGCCTTGTGAAAGAAGGAAAACAAACAAACAAATGCCATGCATCACTTTCTTGTAGAATAAATCATCCTCCTAAAAATCTGAATAAACACTTGATAAGTGCAACAAGGTAAATGTGTACAGGTATGGAAAACCCAGCACAAATGCAGTGCAAGGGCTGTCTTTGGGGCCCTGAGTGACATTCTTTGGTGGGACAGAGCAGGCCAGATTAGGATCCCTACAGGATTTTGCTGAGGGTCACCACTCCTGGAGCAAAACCTGCCCTGTGGGACCCACGCCTCCATCTGAGGAGGAGTTTGGTACATCAGCTGAAGCCATTGGCAAAGGTCAGTTTGTCCCCCACAAAAAAAACCCCACAAATGTTCAGCTAGGAGACTGAAGGTGCAGCTTGTCCTGTCCCAAAGAACACAAGGTGGGGAGATCTGGGGGCAGGAATTCCCCAAACTGCTGCCACGAGGTTCCCCAGAGCACATCAGCCAGGAAATCTGACAGCAAACCGTGAGGCAGGATTCCTGCAAGGAAATAACTGCAGCCCACATCAGTCTGGGGCGGGACTGGGATCCAAAACCACCAATATCTTGATTTAAAGCACGATAATGTCAGTGAATCCCTTGGCTCTGGAGCAGCCCCATGCTAAAGCCAAGGCTGCCTTCACTCCTGTGCAAGGTGCAGAAAAGGCACAGGAAGGTGGGGAAGGAATTTCCACCCATTTTGCCCCGACAGCCCCACACGCGTGGAGCAGGAAGGATCACCAGTGAGTCAGATTTCCCTGGGAAAGGAAGGACAGACGCATCCCCCAGCTCTCCCGGGGCTCACCAGCGGGTCCCCCCCGTGCTGCCAGCAGCTCCTGCACCCCTCAGAGCCATGGGGGCAGGTTCGGCAGGGGAGGCCCTGTCCCCCAGCAGCAATGCCCACCCACACGCCTCTCCCAGAGCCACAATTCCCTATTCTGCAGCACCATCTTCAGCAAGAGGGAGGAAAACACCTTCGGCAGGCGGCGGCGCGCAGGGCTGGACCCGAAGGACCCGCGCTTGCAGCCAGGAGCAAAACAACAGCAGATGGAAGGTTTGGATCGGGGATGGGGAGTTACGGCATCTGCCACCCCCAAAAAACCCCAGCGCATCCGAACTCGGGGAGAGTTTGTGGGATTCGGTGTTTTATCGTTAAACTCTCTTGCCCTCGCAGCCCATTTCCTGCCTACAGAAAAACAGCATCAGGCTGTTGTGCGCCCAGCTAAAGCCAAATTATCTGCTAAATTCTCTTATTGGGTTTGTCCCCAGCACAGCCCTCCAGCAGCCACCAACCTGCCCTGCACAGCCACAGCCACAGCCACGACAGGCGGGAAACCAAAGTGGTTTGCCCACAGCCCAAAAAGTCCCCACAACCTCTAACATGTTGCTCCCCACTCCCAGAATTCCCACACTCTCTCCCATGGGGATTTAGAGCATCAGGAAGGACGAAAGACCCTTCACACTCTGGGGTCTGCATGGGGAGGGGACACAGAGCACCCGGAGGTGTTTGCTGCAGGTTTTCAGTTTGTTTGGTGGCGCTCCTAGTTAGGTCTCCTCATTTCTGGAGAGGACCTCAGCTTTCTCCTGTCAGTATCCAGATTTCTCATATAACTCTGAGAGTAACAGCAGAGGAGGTGCCAGGACTTAAAATAGGAATAATATTAATTTAGAACCTCCAAAAAATGGACAATGAGCTCTGAAACTTGGTATTAACTATAAGTAAACTCTGAGATATTATTTCAAGAGGTATTTTTGTAAAAGAAAGTAAAATTTAAGAAGGCTATTTTCAGGAATGTTGCACTCGGAACTAATTCTGAAGTTAGGTGCAATTTTTTTTAGGAGGAAAATAATCCCAATGGACCAAAATTACCTGTCACTAAAACATCAGGTTTATTAATTCTCCATTAAAAGAAAAGCAGAACAACAGGTTGCTGGGAGAGCTTTGTCCTTCTGCACACTCAGGGAGAACCTGCCCCTCTGTGTCAGGCGGAGTGGGTGCGCATAAAAACTTATTTCCACTAAAGAAAAGCCAGAGGAGGGTGAGAACAGCCACCGTGTCAAGTGCTGACTCTCAAAGCCGAAGCTTCGACTCCTTTTGCCTGCACCAACTTTCCCCACACAGCCACAGCTCGGATCTCCGAGCAGCAGTGGGAAAGAGGGAGAAATTCTCTGAACTCAGGCAGCTCTGCAGGCCACAGATTCTGGTCGGGATTACCAAAGTTATGGACATTTTCTCAAATTATTGGGGTGAGGATTTGTCCTTGTGTCTCTTTTATTCACAAACTCTCTTGTCCTCTGAGCTCCAGAGCTGCAGCTGGGAGCGCAGCTCCCACAGTCCTCATCTCTCCCTCCCTCCCTGCAGTTCCTTTCTGCTTTCACTTGAAGGCAACCTTGCGCTGCTCATGGGAAGAGAAAGGGGCTGGGGAAGCATCGCAGCTGCTGCAGCCGCAGGGATCCCAAAATCCCAGGATGGGCCCGGCTGGAGGGGACCACAGAGGGTCACTGGTGCCACCTCCCTGCTCCAGCAGGGCCATCCCAGAGCCCAGGGCACAGCAGTGTGTGCACACAGCTCTGGAATATCCCCAGGGAGGAGACCCCACAGCCTCTCTGCTCTCTGTTCAGGGCTCCTTCACTGCACAGGAGAAAGGTTTTTCCTCTGATCCAGGTGGAACTCTGTGGGATCAGTTGCTGCCCCTCCCTCTTGTCCCTTTGCTGGGCCCCACAGAGCTGAGCCTGGGCCCTGCTCAGAGCCCTCCCTAACAGGTGTAACGGGGCTCAGACACGGGGAAAAACACCCTAATTATTTCTATACAATCCGATTGATCAATATTGGAACACTGCTGACTTTCCATTTAGCTCCTCTGGAGGTGACTTAACCCCTCTCTGCTCACAGCCTTGCAAAGAAGACCAGCAGCTGCAGGGGAACAAACACAGGGGGACAAACAACCCCTGCCTTGGCTCCTCTCCCCACCTAAAGCACCGACAGCAGGGACAGTTCAGTTCTGAGCGGGGACAGAACCCGCTGGAGAGAGGGATATTCCCTAATCAGCTGTCCCCGAGGAATTTTATCCTGGGATGCTCATGGAGCTGGTTATCTCGGCCATTAGGGAACTTGTGAGGGACAGGTGAGATACAGCAGGCGGGCAAAGGGCAAAGGCAGCGTCTGTCCTCCAAAGCAGGGGATGAGAGCAGCCAGGCAGTTACAGACCTGTCTGTGAGGCCAGGAAAAAGCATCGGGAGAAAGAAATACCTGAAAAAAAACCCCAAGATGAACAGCAGGGCCTGTGAAATGGTCAGTAGTGAGGGGTACGTGGAAATGGGGTTTGTGCAGAGGGAAAGAATAAAAGGAGATGCAATATGGAAGAATTTAACAGTCCAAGGTTTTAAATTTGTCTTTTCCATTAATTTCAGGGGACAAACACATTGATAAATTACACACATCCCCCTCTTGACACTACTTTGGGAGAAACAGCCAATAACATTACTGTGCATGAAGCTGCATTTATGAAACCACTCTTCAAAGCAGAGCAGTATTTAACATTTTCTTCTTTTCCTTCTGCTCAAAATGACCATCTGGCAACAGATTTTCTGGAAGGAAGCCTTTTCTCTGGTTTCTGTTTGGGGACAAACCTGTGCCAACTTTCAGCAGTTCATGTGATTTAGGGATGCAGAATATAGTTCTCTTCTGAAATGTGCGTGGGCTAGGAGTCAAATTCAGACAGTGAAAAGATCTGGTGTGAAGCAAGCTGTGGGTTACAGCACAATTTTCCCTCTGTGAATGCAATGTGCCAAACTAGAGAGGTTTGCATCCCTTTCCCTGCAATCTCAGGCCAAATGGTAAATTCTGGATATTATCCCCAGTTATTTTACCTGCCCTGAGTGCATCAAACCTGTCTGAAGTCTCATTTAAAACTCCCAGGAAGTTTCATTTGGAACTGTAAGATGCAAGATCCTCCTCAGATTCAGCAGGCGCAATTACAGTCAATTAAATTTTCTTTAAAAATAGAATAAAATCTCTCTGCAAGAAGCTAAGAGGTCTCAGGGGCAAAACCTCCCATTTCAGGAGGGTGTGGGAGTCTAAAAGGCTGTCCTAAAGGAAGAACAATTCTCCCAGTGTTCATTTTAGAAGTGACATCTGAAACTTTTAAGAACTAAATGGTAGTGCCTGAGCTCAGCCATCAGCGCACACCCAGAGCCTTGGAGACACAGGCAGGGGAAAAAATGCTCATCCAATGACCTGCACTGCTTCTGTAACCACCCAGTCCCAGTTCCGCCCAGTCTAGGGGCAGAAAATAGGAAATGAAACCTAATTCCCTGCTTGGGAACTTCAGGCCAGATTTCTGATCTTTTTTCCAAGGGTCCCTTGTGAGAGAGCTCTGGAACCTGGCTGTGTCCATCCGGGATGGGCCAGGAGCTGCACAGCCACGGCCTGGGGGAGCATCAGCAGGAGGGGGAGCTGGGCTCACCCAGCTCAGGGTCACCGGGGATCAGGCAGAGGACACCACTCGGATCCCCAGGGAATGCCAGCAGCCTCCAGTTATTCCTCAGAAAAGTCTCCAGGAAACTCTCGCTGAATAAAACATTTTTCTTGAAGGTCTCCTCTTTCCGCATCTCAAATTTGGGTGGCTGGTCTTGGAGTGTGTTATCAATGGGTTAAAAATGGCTCGGCTTTTCTTGCTTGGAGATAAAATGTGGCTGAACAGTACTTCCAAGGAAAGAGGTTTGTGTCTGAGTAGAGGAAAAGAAAGAGGGAGTCTCTCTGGCCTTTGTGAATGCCATGAAATGCAAAAATAAACATCAAAACCCAGGAAAAATTAAGTACTTTATAAAATTCCTCTCAGCTATAACAGTCCCAACTTTTACTGTCATTTATTACATCTACTAACGTAGAAGGCCTGAGCACCACCGCAGGTACATCAGGCTGGGATTTGTGCCACATCCTGAAGCAGCTTTTCCATCAGAGGAGGATGGCTGCTGGGGTGCTGGAGCACAAACATTAACCCAGGGTCCCTGACCACAAAGCCAAGGGATGTTATTTGTCAGGAAACCTCGACACGCAGCTTTCACTGCTCTCCCAAGGGAGCCACAGCTCCAGCCCAGCAGGGGCTGCTGAACAGAAGCCCTTGGGTGTTTGTAGGAGCACAGCCTTGCAGGGAACTCCTGTGGGTAACACTCACAGCTGTTCCCAACACACACAAAAATCAAATGGTTAAGGTAAGCAACTCCATCAAGGTATTCATGTCAAACAGGGAGAGGAAACGCAGTGAATGTGTGGCTCCAGCTGAAAAGAAAGGAGGCAATGGCCTTCCTTGCTTGGAGAAGCTGCCCAGGCTGTATTTCACCTGATTAGAGCAGAGGAAGTCCCAGCTCCCTGCATGCACAGATAACAGGGAGCATTACCTGCTAAAATCAGCCAGGAGTGGGAGATGCTGCTCTGCACTGACAGAAGCTCTGAGTTTGCTCCCCAGACAGCTGTCAGCTCCTCGGACACGCCAGCTGTGCCTTGGCTGCCCCCACAGCACAATCTACGGCCCGTGTCAAATGTCCCGTTTCCCCAAGTCTGCAGGGCTCAGAAAACAGAGGATCCAGACAGTGCTTTATCTCAGTGACAACTTTTTTCTGAAATCAGTCGGGAAAAACACGTCCAGCTATTGCCAGCAAAGATCTCCCACAGCTATTGGCACCATCAGCCCTCTGTTGCGTGGTTTCCCAAGTGGCACAAGGGATGACAGATTCATATTAATTCCAGTCAGCAAATGGATTATAAATACTCCCCCAGCCAGTTGCCACCTGATAGGACTGTCCTTGAGTCCTCCAATTGTGGAAGGGACTTGTCAACTCTAAATTTACCCACCAGCATGTATTGTATAAAACGTAATACTCTGTGATCCTGGGTAGACACTTGTGCTGCAGCCCAGCGTGGATTAGACCAGAAACTGCTGGTTCCCTCAGCCAGACAGACATCTCACTGCTGCTTATCTCGAGCCTTGGATGGCAGGAAGGAGAAAGGGATGGGTTTGACAGGATGTGTTGGTGTTTTGGTCGTGGAATTGCCACGGCGCTCACATCGAGTCTGAGTTCATCGAGTGATCAAACGCCGGGCCCACCTCACACCTTTCTGATGAGGTAACAGCTTCTGCTCCCAAGGACAGCCTTTCCCGGCAGAAAAATGTCCCACCACGACTGATAAAAGCGAAGCCACTCCGAGGATGGGGTGTCCCGAAGCAGGCAGAGCTGATACCGAGCAGGCTGAGATAGCATTCCCTGTAAAGGGCAGTAAGGCAGGATGCTGCAAGTTGGTACAAATGGACTGTTCAACTTGGAGTGATGCCTTAGCTTTTAAGTTTTATATTTTTCAAACCCTGTATTGCCCGGTGTGTAACTCTGAAGTCTCTTGTAGCTCGTGAGCTGCTCTCCTGGGCCAGACAGACACAACAAAGCCTCTCCAAGCTTGCTATTCAAGGACATTCAGATTGTCCCAGGCCCAAAAGGTGTAAGCTGGGGCCTCTAGAGAGGTGGGGAAATTGAAGAAATTGCATCATTAGCTAAAGTTTTAACTGGCAAATTTATGCTGATATGCAAATGGACCAAACCTATAAAAGTGTGAGGAACTCGTGACTCGTCCATCCTGGGGTCCATTTTGGAAGTGGCCTCTGGCTCCCCAGGGTGCACCTTTGAAGGCCTTTCAAATAAATCCCTGCCTTTATTCCCTTACTCCTGTCCAGTCTCTGTTTCTAGGTGGCCACTCAAGGCATCAGGAGAACCGTAACTAGATGGATTTAAATTTACAAAATGGAAAGTAAACAAAAAGCAAGCAAGGAGCTCCACTTTTTTTGAGCTTTAGAACCGTCCAAGTGTCTGCAGGTGGAGCAGATGCATGTGTGTGTTGGTGGCACCCGTCTGTGGCAGATTTTCTCATCCCAAAAAAGGGGCTGCCTGAGTGGGAGGACAATTTGTAAACTATCAGTTCAGGCTTTTACCCAAAGCAAACTCCTTTTTTTTTTGCCTGTTTCACGCACAAAAGCTTTCCAAGCTGGCCAGCTGGAGAAGCCTCTCATCCCTGGCTCTCCACCTCATGGAGACTTGCCTCATATTTCCATTATTTTCACTTGCTGAGCATTTTTTAGTAGCTGAGCCACAAAGTACCTGCCTTTCTTTGGAACCTGCCTCTTCCTGCTTTATTTGGAAAATCTCAGGGGAGAACAAGGCTGGAAAACAACGAATCAGAAAAACCCTGGGGATTTTTGCTTTGTAGCACCTTTAGGAAAAGATTTCACCTTTGTAAAAGGACCAGGATTTTTGTCATCTACATGAGAATCACCTAAACATAACCAAGTTGCCCTCCACAAAGCAGCAATTTCTCCAGATTTTCTCCTCATCTGGAATGCTGTAGCATCTTTTAACCTCCAAAATTCTTTTCATTCTCACTCCAACCATCTCCAAATCCATGGATGCTTTTAACCTCAAACTCTGCACCTTAAATCCAGGGGTAAAACTCCTGGGTTATTTCCTCCCCACAAATGGGATAGGCAAAGGCAGAACCTGTCATACCTTCAGAGCACTTGGACATCCCTGAAATGAAAGAGGAACTGAAAAACTCTGAGGTTTAGGAACAAGGCTGGGAGCTCAATAACAGGGATAAAACTAAATATTGGATTGTTATTTGCTGCACAAGCACTGTGCATCCTGTGCACTTTGGGAGACACAGGCTTTAGGGGGAAAAGGCAAAGCTGAAATAAACCCAAAAGCCTGGCAGGGAATGAACACAACAGAGTCACATCCTGAGTGCCGAGGGCCTGACTTTGCAGCTCACACGTGCCCCTTTCCCCTCGCTTTTGCTCGTGTGTGATACACATAAAAAGTAGCTCAGAGTGGCTCCAGTCCTACCAGGGGCTTTTTCAAAATGAGGATTTACCCCAGGGCTAGTGGAGCTTACAATAAAAATGTACACAGACACAACAGCATTTGCTGCCCTCAAAACGTAGAACAGAAATCCCCATTGCAGGGCATTTTATCCTGCTGGAACTCGAATCCAGCTAATGCTAACAAGTCGTTCAGAATAAATGTGGTGGGAATGAGGACAGGATACACTCTCTTTCCATTAGGTCTCCACCGTGGAGTTACCCCAGTCCACTGCCTCCTCCTGCACAACACCGAAATCCTCGGCACCAACACAGCCAAGGATCAGCCCAGCAGAGCTTTCACATCCCTGATGGAACTGAAGTTCCCAGGACAGGACATACGTGGGGATTTTCTGCTCTGTTTCGCCACAGCTTCCATCACCTTAAGTGCAGAACGTTGCCTGAACGTGAACTACTGGATCAGGTTCGTATTTTGTAAATATTATTGTTCTTCCATGAACTTTGGCATCAATGAGAGTGAAGCTGGAGAGGCTGGAATATGACACAAGGCTTTGGAGCTTGGCTGTTATTTGTCCATTTTTTAAAACGTGGGGACGGACAAGGAAAAGGATAGTTTAGAATTGTGGTTAAACACTTTTTTTTCTCTAGAGACACTGAGGATTTTGCCTTTGCTTTGTTTATTCTTCCTTGGGACTAAGTAAAGTCATATTTTTAAACATAGGACATCGCCCCCTTTCCTTTTATATGCTGAAATCCTGAGAGTTGCTGTAGACAGGTCTCAGGCTGCTCTGACGACTTGGAGCCAAATGCATCTTTCAGAGTGTTTTCTTGTGGCCTGAGAACGTATTTATTTTTTCAGTTATTCCACTTGGATGCACCTTTGTTCACTTTCCAGGGGCGGTTCGGTTTCATGACTTTCTTTCTTTTAAATCACAATATGTCAATAAAGTTTCTAATTTTTCACCTCAGTTCTGTTATGAAAGTTCAAGCACACGAGCAATCCTTGTGATTCAGATATTTAAAATTTGACCAGCACTTTAGGATCTTATTGAATCAGTGCTTACATATATCCTTATTTCTCTTTGGGGAGTTTATTATCTTTTTATTTATTTATTTTTAAAGTGAATGCTGATCCAATTCTGACACATACAAAACCAAGGGCACGTTATTACTAAAGCGTGTTTGACAGTGAAGATGCTGGCTGAAAGCGTGGGTACCCCCTCATTCCAGGATGGAAGCCATGGAGCAGCTAATCCTGAACTACACACACAGAGGGAGTGGTAAAAACAGCTTCTGTTGCACACAGCGAAGGGAAAAAGCCTCAGAAAATAATTCAGGGTAGAGATTTCCACCTCCCTGGGCTGGCTGTGCCTAAAATCCAAACCCAAGGAATGAGGATGCTGGAGGAGTCAGTCCCTCTGTGCGGACAGGGTCGAGTATCCCTGAGCCGGGGGTCGGGAATTCCTCGGGCACGCAGGGGCTGTGCCGGGGCAGCTGCAGGGCTGGAGTGGGGAAGGCATCTGGGAAGAAGCAGTGCGGAGCCTGACAGCTCGGAGACGGCCAGATGTTTTCATCATTATGGAAAAAATCTGTTGGTGCCTCTTTGCCCAGAGAAACGCTGGAGGAGGAAATGTCCTCTTGAGCTCTGATCAAGGCTGCACATTAAAACCGCGCTGGGCCGGGGTCAGAAACACAACAGAAATGAGAGGAAGGGATCTTTTCTGACTCCGGCTCTAGCCTTAAATGTGAAGGTGCCCTAGAAAGCTGCGGTGCCTCCCCAGGGACCTTTTCCCAAACCAGAAAAGAGACACAGGGCCTGGAGAGGGGCCCCCGGCGGCGTTTCTGCAGCACCATCTCCCCCGCGCTCTCTGTTCCCTCCCCGTGCGGCAGGTGCTGCCCCAGGAACGCGCGCTCCTGCGGACGCACAAACCCTGCAGCTGCAGAGCTCTGCAGATGCTCAGCCGGGGGCTGCGAGGAAACTGAGCACGGCAATTTCACAAACAGGGGATGGAGATCCCTGTCCTGGCTTACAAAATCAGCTCTGAAGGAGCCCCGCTGCCCCAGACACCCCCGGGTGACACAAAGCCCCGCATCCCAGAGCCAGGATCCAACAGTCCCTTC
Organism: Dryoscopus gambensis; assembly: GCA_013389985.1. Classification (NCBI taxonomy): domain Eukaryota; kingdom Metazoa; phylum Chordata; class Aves; order Passeriformes; family Malaconotidae; genus Dryoscopus; species Dryoscopus gambensis. Next base: position 721,021 of record WEIT01011872.1, read on the forward strand.
CCTCGGGAGCTCCTCGGGATTCATCCCTTCCCGCGGATCCCCCTTTCCCAAAAACAGCGCGGCCCCCGCCGGCTCCTCTCACTAATTTTAGCTTTCAGGCACGGAAGATACGATGTAATTAAAAACCAAAAGTAACTCCCCAGGACCGCCCGGGAGAAGAGCGGACAAAAGAGTAAGAAAGAGGCAACCGCCAACCCCAAATCCTTTCGATTCTATACCAAATAAACCCTGCCCGCGAAATTAAAGGGTGATTAACGTTTCATGCGTTTCACTTGGATTTTTTTTGTTCTTTAATTGGCCAATAGAAAAGGCGGCGGCGGCTGGGCTTGATCCGAGCAGGGATCGCACAGAGCTGGCAGGGGAGAAAGCACCGAGGCACCGCGGCCACCTCTCCCTCCTTTCCTCCAGTTCTTTTTGTTGGATTGCCGGGGCTCCAAGCAAAAAAACAAAGGCTGCAGTTTAAAAGGTGCCTCCCCCACTCTACCGCTGAAAAACGGGCTGATAATTAATGCAAAATTTAGGGAATAAAAATTCAGATCTGGTTTTATTTATGCAATATTCCTTTGTAACAACAACAGCAACAATAATAATAGTAATAATAATAATACTGGCGAACATATCCAAAACTTGAAAATTTTACCCAGAATAGGGAAAAAAAAAAGGTAAAAATTTAGAAGAACTTTTACAAGGTTTTCGTTTCTTTCCACCCTTTTCTTCTTGCCATGCACTTGAAATATCTGTGATTTGTGCACTGTAAATTATACATTCATCAGGCTTATGCAAACACTTGCTCGTGCGTGTATTTACCGGTTTCTCTTTCTTATATATTTTAATTTTGCAGGGATTTCTTCCCAAACGTTTTCTTTCTGTAAAAGAAGCCGCGGGAGCACNCACATACAAAACCAAGGGCACGTTATTACTAAAGCGTGTTTGACAGTGAAGATGCTGGCTGAAAGCGTGGGTACCCCCTCATTCCAGGATGGAAGCCATGGAGCAGCTAATCCTGAACTACACACACAGAGGGAGTGGTAAAAACAGCTTCTGTTGCACACAGCGAAGGGAAAAAGCCTCAGAAAATAATTCAGGGTAGAGATTTCCACCTCCCTGGGCTGGCTGTGCCTAAAATCCAAACCCAAGGAATGAGGATGCTGGAGGAGTCAGTCCCTCTGTGCGGACAGGGTCGAGTATCCCTGAGCCGGGGGTCGGGAATTCCTCGGGCACGCAGGGGCTGTGCCGGGGCAGCTGCAGGGCTGGAGTGGGGAAGGCATCTGGGAAGAAGCAGTGCGGAGCCTGACAGCTCGGAGACGGCCAGATGTTTTCATCATTATGGAAAAAATCTGTTGGTGCCTCTTTGCCCAGAGAAACGCTGGAGGAGGAAATGTCCTCTTGAGCTCTGATCAAGGCTGCACATTAAAACCGCGCTGGGCCGGGGTCAGAAACACAACAGAAATGAGAGGAAGGGATCTTTTCTGACTCCGGCTCTAGCCTTAAATGTGAAGGTGCCCTAGAAAGCTGCGGTGCCTCCCCAGGGACCTTTTCCCAAACCAAGGAGCTGGAGACACAGGGCCTGGAGAGGGGCCCCCGGCGGCGTTTCTGCAGCACCATCTCCCCGCGCTCTCTGTTCCCTCCCCGTGCAGCAGGTGCTGCCCCAGGAACGCGCGCTCCTGCGGACGCACAAACCCTGCAGCTGCAGAGCTCTGCAGATGCTCAGCCGGGGGCTGCGAGGAAACTGAGCACGGCAATTTCACAAACAGGGGATGGAGATGCCTGCCCTGGCTTACAAAATCAGCTCTGCAGGAACCCCGCTGCCCCTCTGCCCCAGACACCCCATAGTAACACAAAGCCCCGCATCCCAGAGCCAGGATCCAACAGTCCCTTCCCTCGGGAGCTCCTCGGGATTCATCCCTTCCCGCGGATCCCCCTTTCCCAAAAACAGCGCGGCCCCCGCCGGCTCCTCTCACTAATTTTAGCTTTCAGGCACGGAAGATACGATGTAATTAAAAACCAAAAGTAACTCCCCAGGACCGCCCGGGAGAAGAGCGGACAAAAGAGTAAGAAAGAGGCAACCGCCAACCCCAAATCCTTTCGATTCTATACCAAATAAACCCTGCCCGCGAAATTAAAGGGTGATTAACGTTTCATGCGTTTCACTTGGATTTTTTTTGTTCTTTAATTGGCCAATAGAAAAGGCGGCGGCGGCTGGGCTTGATCCGAGCAGGGATCGCACAGAGCTGGCAGGGGAGAAAGCACCGAGGCACCGCGGCCACCTCTCCCTCCTTTCCTCCAGTTCTTTTTGTTGGATTGCCGGGGCTCCAAGCAAAAAAACAAAGGCTGCAGTTTAAAAGGTGCCTCCCCCACTCTACCGCTGAAAAACGGGCTGATAATTAATGCAAAATTTAGGGAATAAAAATTCAGATCTGGTTTTATTTATGCAATATTCCTTTGTAACAACAACAGCAACAATAATAATAGTAATAATAATAATACTGGCGAACATATCCAAAACTTGAAAATTTTACCCAGAATAGGGAAAAAAAAAAAAGGTAAAAATTTAGAAGAACTTTTACAAGGTTTTCGTTTCTTTCCACCCTTTTCTTCTTGCCATGCACTTGAAATATCTGTGATTTGTGCACTGTAAATTATACATTCATCAGGCTTATGCAAACACTTGCTCGTGCGTGTATTTACCGGTTTCTCTTTCTTATATCTTTTAATTTTGCAGGGATTTCTTCCCAAACGTTTTCTTTCTGTAAAAGAAGCCGCGGGAGCACCCGGAGTTTTTGGTTTCCGGAGAGGATGCAAAAATGGAACAATTCAGAGAAACCGATCCGTTCCCCGTCAGACCTATACAAAAACCCAACAACGGATAATTTCCCCACCCAAAAAAAAACCCGGCTCAAAGCCCTGATCGTGCTCCGGGCATGACTCGTTCGGGATTCGGGGCTGAGCTTTTCCCGGTGCATCCGTTTGCGGGATTCGGGAGTGGGAAAGGAGGAATCGGCTCTGCCAAGCGCGCGTCTCGGGGCAAAAATAATCGCGGGGCCGAGAGCTCCGCGGTGGCGGCGGGTATTTCTTTCTTTTTTCCTTTTTTTTTTTTTTTCTTTTAATTTTGGTAGCGGTTGGTTTGTTGAATTTGGAGAGGACGTTGGTTTTTGAGAGGGGGTTGTTGTGGTTTTTTGAAACTGTTTGTTATTACCTGGAAGAGGCGCGGCGCTCCCACCAGGAGCGTCACGCCGGGGAGCGCTGGGGCATTTTCCAGGACAGCGGGGAGGCTCCCTCGGGGCAGCTCAGGGCCAAGAGCGGCGAAAGAAGCGGGGCCGAAGCGGGAATTCGCCCTTCTGGAGCAGGGGGACAAGCAGGAAAGGCAGAGCGGCCATCCCAACCAGGCCCCGCGGCAGCGGAGGGCGCAGCTCGGCGGGGAAGGGCACAGCGAAGGGGCCAGGGACACTCACACCC
>WEIT01011872.1:731119-779490 GCA_013389985.1 Dryoscopus gambensis
CGGGCCGGGCAGAGCTGCGGGTGACACGCGAGGCCTCGAGTTCCTACAGAAACCGGGTGACAAATCCGATTCCTGACCCGCGCAGGGGTCGGGGTGGGTTTCAGCACAAAGGCTGGGGCACAGGCGGTCGACACTCACATCGGTGGACTGGGCACCGTTGTTTTCAGACAAAAAAAAAAGACGGAAAATTTGCTAAAGAGGGATTTAAAGAGCCGGGCAGGGCCGGTCCCGGTGCCGCGGGACGGGGTGGCCACGGCGGCCTGCGAGGCAGAGGAAGAGCCGGGGCTCGCTCACGTTGCACGCTATTTATTAAATACTGATTTATAATTTTTTGCACATTTTTTTCCTCCCCCTTTTTCCTCCGCCCGTTTATTTTGCTGCAGAACTGTGTTCCCTACAAAAGAGCCTAGAGCAGGAGAAAAGAGACCTGGAAGACCCCGAGCGGCCCAGACAGAGGAAAAGGAGGAAACCTCGCGTCCTCTTTTCTCAAGCCCAAGTGTACGAACTGGAGAGAAGGTTCAAGCAGCAGAAATACCTCTCGGCCCCCGAGAGGGACCACCTAGCGAACGTCCTAAAGCTCACCTCCACCCAGGTGAAAATTTGGTTCCAGAACCGAAGGTACAAATGCAAAAGGCAGAGACAGGACCAGACGCTGGAAATGGTGGGGATCCCTCCCCCGCGGCGGATCGCGGTGCCGGTGCTGGTGCGCGATGGGAAGCCCTGCCTGGGGGAATCTTCGCCCTACAGCTCGCCCTACAATGTCAGCATTAACCCCTACAGCTACAACGCCTACCCCGCGTACACCAACTACAACAGCCCCGCCTGCAACGCCAACTACAGCTGCAGCTACCCCTCCATGCAGCCCGTGCAGCCCTCGGCGCCCGCCAACAACTTCATGAACTTCAGCGTGGGGGACTTGAATTCGGTGCAAACGCCCATCCCGCAGGGCAACGCGGGCATCTCCACCTTGCACGGGATCCGAGCCTGGTAGAGCCGCCCCCGCCGCCAGCCCGCTCCCCCCGCGCAGCGCGCATTTCCCGGCCCCTCTCGCTCCCTCCCTCCACCCGGGTCTTCACCCTGGTAATTCCCCCTCCTTCCCTCCTACCAACCAGCCGGTAATTTCGCTTGACCTGTTCCCAACAACCCCCAGCCAAGCCCTGCAACTCTCCTTTTTTTTTTTTTTTAACTTTTACTCTATACTAATTATTATCGACATCCGCATTTAATTTTTGCACTTCCCGTACGGTCCCCGCTGTTCGGTCAGTTCAGCATCTCGCCACCCCCAGGTCTCCCTTGCGAGGCTGCTACCGCCGGCCCGAGCAGGGATGAGGACAGACCCCACTCCCCCCCCGGCCGAGGGACACGGACGCTCCGGCCCGCCAGGTCCTGTAGGGTTATGCACTAAAACGTGAGTTAGTATGGAAATGCACTGTCCGCCCCTTCGTACGTGTTGCCCTTTGCTGTACAAGCTGACGGAGATCAGCGAGTTGTCATTAAAGAGAGTGGCTGAACCTTGGCGTCCCTGGCGTTCCTTGCGCATCCCGGGAGGGGGGCGGTGGATGCAGAGGCGCCCGTCCCGGGGGCTCTCCCGGACCGCTCCCGGAGCTTTTCCCTGCCGGTTCCCCCCCGGGTTTGTGTAGCCCTCCCGTGCATTCGGCATTTCCGTTCTGCCCCTTGCAAACGGTGCTCGTATTTTAAGGAATTTTAAAAAATATGTTTTAAAGCCGCTTTTCGAGCCCACAGCGTGGCAGAACCGCTAAGCACCGGCCCGTGCCCTCGGGCTGGGATGGGGACCAGCCCCATTCCCACTCCCCGTCTGGGAGCAAGGTACTGATTTATTCCCTGCAGAAAAAAGCACCGCAAGGAGAGGTACCGACACACCAAGTCATAAACCAAAGCCCCCAAACTGCCCCCAGCCCATCCGCAGGGGGTTTTCGCAGCCCCTCCCCATCCTGGCCCCACGGCGAGAGGGGCAAAGGACCCTCCGCCCACCCCCAAACTGCCCGGGGACAGCGAGCGGGGCTCCCCAGCGCCCGGCTCCTGCCTCTCCTCTGCCTCAGCCCCAGCCCCTCGGCCGCTTTTACAGTAGTCGCTATCAAATGTCAATTATTGGGAGTGAGAAACAACAAACATTGTAATTCAGCGCAGTCACAACATCCTCTGAGAGTGTCTGAGACTGTCCGGCCGGTGACAGGGCGATTAAGGGGACCTGCAACCCCTCCTGCCTCGGCCGTATCAGCCCCATCAGTAAACAGGGATGGAGACAGGGTGGCTGTGGCCCTGGGACAGAGGATGAAAGGCTGCCAGGGAATGGAAGCTGCCTGCAGCCTCCCTCCCTCCCTACCCCACACAGCCCCCGAGGTAGGATGGCACAGATAAGGAGCTCCCACCTCCTTCCAATCTCTGCAAACGCAAGAGGAGCCCCGGGTGTGCTCACAAAGCCCCTAATGCCGTGTAGGCACCTGTGTGGGGCTCGGGGCCGGGCAAAGAGGGACCTTCAGCCTCATGCCAAGGAGAATCTGCCTCGGGGTGCTCACCCCGGAGAGCCAGAGGGACGTGGGGTCTGTGACAAAGGGCACCAGAGCCTGCCAGGCTGAAGCGGGGCCATCCCTCACCTGTGCAGGCCAGAGAGAAGCAAAAGCCACTTCCCCTCGTTTGGAACCATCTCCAAGGCTCTGTGATGGCTTTGCCATCTTCCCACATCTCGAGAACTCCAGGGAAAGAGAAGGGAGGGGGAGCAGGAGAAAGCTGGGTTTAAACTGATGAGTGGTGGGGGGGAGTCACAGTTTGGGGCCACAGCTTGCCTGAGCTGTCAAATTGTCCCAACGGTGCCATCCCACTCCAGGCACCTGGTGCCACCACTGCAGGGCTTGGCCACGGTCAGAGCACACAGGGAGCCCCCAGGAGAAGGACAAGTCCTGAGCTAACGTGGGGGAAGGCACTAAGATTCAGCTGGAACTTGAACTTTCACAAACTGGCCCCCAGCAGGGCCCTTCATTAAGTGGACAAACAAGACAGACAGCAGTGAAATTCAGGAAAAGCCACAGGAAAAAATAACTCCCCACATCAACACAGAACCCTTCTCCACACACTCTCAACATCCTTTCCTTCCTCAGACCCCTTATTTTCTTCAAACATGTTTACTTTTCTCCCAAAGTATCTCAGAGCTAGAGCTATCAAGAAATCTGACTGTCCAGTGGGATTTTCCCTCCGTGGCTGTTCTGAGCCCCAGCTTTGGGCCCGGTTTCCAGGACTGTGCTGGTTCTCAGCAGGGATGAATGTCCTACAGCTACTGCTCACTCACTCCCCTCCTCCCCAAGCTTCCCCGTTCCTGCGGGAATTGCATCACGAGCAGATGCAGGGCGGGATAAGGGCTCGGAACAGCAGCCGGAGCCCTGGAGCCGGTTCAGGGAGTGATTGGGGCAGACGACACGGGCACAGCTGGCTGAGGCCGGGCAGGCAGCGCTGGCAGGGGCGCCGGCAGCCAGGGCTAAAGACCTTCCATTAGCCAGATTAATGGGAAGTGCAAGGAAGATGCAGCAGGAATTAATCCCCAGCACACTGCCACTGGCCCAGGGGGGCTCCCTGGGCTCAGGGACACCCCACTGCTCCTGCTCCTGCTCTCCAGCTCAGCCTCATCTCCAGCTGCAGCTCCACAGCAGCTCGGCCCACAGGGTCAGGCGGGGGCAAAAGGTCCCCCCAGGACTTCCAAAGGTACCGGGGCTGTGCTCCCCTGAGCCCAGCCCTCTCAAAGGCTCAGAAAAACTGCACGTATCAAATCTGACCTGTTCCTGTCTGAGCCTGAAGCGTTTCCCATCTCTAGAGCGACACGAAAAGCCTGTGCTTAGGAGAGGTTGCTCCAGAGAGAAGCGCAGGGTCCTGGCGTTTTCCCAGGGAACTTGAAATCAGAGATCCTCCCGGTGCCCGGGGGCATGCTAAGGGGTGTAGGAAAAAAGCTTTTAATGAGATTTGCACTTGGATTTGATCTCGCTCTTCCCTCAGGTTTTTTGGGGATTACGCAGCCTGGCACTGGCATTCACTGCTCACGCCAAGCCCAGCTTTTTTTGGAGAATTCAGTGCCCCAGCTCCACCTGAAGGTGACAGGGCGAGAGCAGCTCAGTCTTCTTGAGACGAACTGCACATGGCAAGTTTAGCCAAACTCTTTGGAATTCACACAATTTGTACAGGAACAAGTTGTCAGCTGCAAGGGGCTGATACCAAATCCCTCGCCTTTTGCAGTTTTCTAGGAACTGAAGTAATTGTTTTTCCCAAATAACACCCCTGCAGTTCCTGAAGTGCCAGAATCTTATATTCCTTAAGTTCAAGGAGTTTTCACAGCGGAAGTTATTCTCTGGAGTCCGAAAACAAGATACGGTCCCGGCAGGAATTAAGTGTTTCGATGTTCCTGAGAAGCTCGGCAGGAAAACAACAGATCAACAACCCTCTCCCGCCAGCCCCCGCTCCTAATTCATCTCACTGACATCGGTTCAGATCAGTATCAGCAGTAAGTGATTTCTTGTTAATGGGGATTATTAAGAAGAACCAACACCTTTAAAACGCCGCTCCAAAGCGAGAAAGGGATGGGCTTTCAGGCTGGAGCCCGAGTTTTCATTCCCGGGTGGTTTGTTATTGCCCAAACCACGAAATTAATGCTACACTTTGACGCAGAGAGGGGGGAAGCAGAGATTTCTCCCGGCACACCAAGCACGGGCAGGGCATTTGTGAAAGTTCATCCATCAAGGTTTAGCGCAGTGGCGCGGAATGCATTACCCCAAGATCTCTACCTGTCTCCTGCAGTCACTTTAAACCCTGCCACTCCTGCGTTTCATGCAGCAAAAAAAGACCCATTTAGGGATCATCCTGAGCAGCCCATCAGCCACATTTCCCACTGCAGCCCTGCACAGACTGGCCCCAGACGGGTGCTAGAGCTGATGGGCTGCTGAGGGGAGCAAAACCAGGTGAGCTCCTCTGTCTTCACATGAAGGAGTTACTGGAACTTCAAATGAAATTTAAATTACTTCAGTGGAGCCTGGGTGAATGTGCTGAGACAGAAAATAAACTCTTCCCCATAAACTGAGCACCCAGGGAGAGAAATTCACATTCAGAAGAGCAGAGCAGGGCATTTTGAGCTCTGCTTTGAGCAGTTGGAGCCCTGACCCCACTGAGGCTCTAACACATCTCTTAAGTCATCCCTGCTTAAAATAACATTTTTTTTTTTGGTGTCAGCAAAGAATCACGGTAAAATGGCTAAACCACAGTCTAAGCCAGGAGATTGGGCACTTTTCCCAACCCCATTAGAGAGGGGCATCATGTTTGCAGCAGGCTCAGCTCAGTCCTGCCCACTGTGAGCAGTCCAGGGGTTCCCCTACACAACCTGCAGAGTTCTCTCGACGCCTGCTCAGTTTGGAGGGCTGGAAAAATAAGAAGAAATATCCAAAAGAAGAAGAAAAAACTTGAAATATGAACAAATCTCTCAGTGGCCAAAATAATTTTATTTCTTACAGTTGGTTAAGATTAATTGGTCTTGGGGAGACATCCTGGAGCTAAATAATTACGTGTGGAGATGCATGAGCTGAAGGCATGAATGACTGCTGTGGAGTGGGCAAGGTCAGGAGTTAACAGGATCAAGTAGGAAAGGAACAGCAAATTTGTCAAGTATTTCAAATTCTGTGAACTGCTCTAAAAACTAGTTAGTAAGAAACAAACAGAATATAGAAAGGCACTTTAGAGTTTCAGTCCTAGAACCAACAAATCTGGCTGTTGAACAAGTTATTAACTTCCACAGTTCAAAACACCTGCTCTCAAACATTTTCCAGGGGTTGTGTGCATTCGCAGCAGGATTTGGTGCTCTCTGCTGCCACAAGAATACACCAGAGTTTATTTTAGCACAGCACACATTTCCTAAGTAGATTGCATTTTCCTCCAGCGTGAGCTCGGAATAAGTCACAATGTTGACTCCTAGAAATTGCCTCCAAATCCCATCTCCCTGGCCCAGGACGTGTTTGTATTCCTTATTATCTGTGCAGAAGAAAAGCTGCTGTCAGAGCAGTGGAGGAGCAGCACAGACACGGGCAGTGCTGGCTGGCAGCAAGAGGACCTGCTCAAAAACAGGCCACAAAAAAAAAATATTCAAACTCAAATAAGCAAGTTTCTGACATTTTTAAGCACCAAAAAGTGAGAATGAAAACCCACTGCCTTGACCTCGAATCTAATGATATTAAGGAGATGATTTATGCTGTTTCAAAGGAGGAAGATTTAAATCTTGCTTGACTCCAGGTTTCGTGTGCTGCTTTAAGCACCGTGCAGCGTCAGCTGCTGCTTCCCTCTCTCCACACATCCTCAGAGGCAGGGCCAGCTCCAGCCTGCAATTACACACACTTCACTTTACAGACACGGCTAATCCCACTGGAGATTCCGCAGGGACACGGAGAGGGCTGGGGGGGAGCAGACGGCCACGCTGCCACTCAGCCTCACTCCTGGCACCCTCCCGTGCCGGGGCTCCAGTGCCCTCCTGCTATTTATTGCTGCTTGTCAGGGTTACAGGCGTTCTCGTACTTGTTCTGGGTTTTATTTGAGTTACACCAGCCAATTCCGTGCCCAGGAAATGATCCGCAGGCCGTGCATCCGTGGGGATTGCAGGAGTCCCCATCCTGGAGCCGCAAGCACACAGCCCTGCTCGGAGTGCAGGGTCCTCACTGCTGGCTGTGGGAACAGCCCTTTGCAAGCAACGCCAAAAAAACTGCTTTATTTCTCCATAATTCTGAAGAAATGAAAGCGTAATTGCAGCCATAAAAATTGCAGCCCTTGTTCTGCCCTGTCTCCCATCCAACACCCACAGGCATCCCCTGTGTCCATTTGGGATCAAAAATTCTCCTTCTAGATGCACACAGAGAAAGATGAATGACAAAAAATAAATCTGTGAGAGCTGCTGGTTACTGGCTTCTCTGAGAGCCAGGCCTGAGGTGACCATTTGCCTGGTGAGACACCACTTTAGACCCCACCAGTATTTCACCTTGAGAACTGAATAATTTCTAATAATTAACTAAATAATTTCTCACACTATGAGGCATTCAAACCGGAAATCAAATTTCCCACCCGAGTCCTCAGTGGGAGCGTTGTCTACAGCATTTTATTTCTGTGCACACGAAGATTATTTCTCATGTAACAAGAAATAATACAAGTTATTATTGTTTATACAAGGTAAGTATAAACACTCAGTATTTTTCCCCACCAAAAACCCCAGAAGTAAGAGCACACGAGAGAATCACCCCCCACGCAGCACATGGGAACAACAGAGGCATTTCTAGGTTAATTTCTAGATATCCTCTTCAATTTTCTTACTTCCCCGACCACACTGCCAGTCCTACTGGCCTCGGTTTCCTGGCTGTGCAAACACCGTCTCTGCCCCTTTGATCAGCCCCTGCAAAGCCCTTTCATGTCCTGCTGTCTTCATTAGCTCACGTTTTAATTGCTGCCCTCGCAGGGGACGGACAGGTGGTGCAAGGTCACAGCGGGAGATGACAGATGGCTTTTGGCAGTGCCTGTGCAGATGACACACACCCCCAAAATCATCCCGTGGGGCAGAACCCCGGCCTTGGGCAGGGGATCAGCGGGGCACCGACAGCGTCCCACGGCTGCAGCCACCAAGGGCCTGCTTTGGGTCCTGCTCGTTGGTATTTCCTGACCACACTCCCTCAGTTCCTTCAGATTAGATTTTCTAAGCCCCACCCCCACACAGAGTTATTTATCTGAGCACCACCACCCCTGCAAGGTCCAGCATTTCCCACCCCAGGGAAATGAAACGTCCAGAAACAGGAGCTGAGCTCAGGTAAAAGGCAGGAGCGAGGCCCAGACTGAGGCACAGGCGGCTGGGAATGGAGAGGCCGTTTAAGGAATTAGTTCCCACTCTCTCCATCTTGTTATTGAGATAACATCACAAATTCTGCAGATTTTGGTGTGTACCTTCAAAATTCATTAGCCTAACGCTTTCAAAAACTCTTCTTTGAGATCATTCCTGCTTTATCAACCAAGATATCATCCTATTCCCTTCTGAGGGGCGTGAAATAGAGGAGATTCAAAACCAGCTGAGAGAAACAATGTAGGCCGCAGGTCCTCACTCTGTATTTTTAATTTTTCCTTAAATACAGAACTGATGACTTTGGATTTTTTTTTCTTTGGGTCACCAACACTATGTGGAAAAATTCTTGGGGAAAAAAAAAAAACTTAAATAAAAATCAGTTTGGGAAAATCCAGCTCTGCAGAGTGCTTGTCATTGCTGCAACATCCACTGCTTGTTGCTTTGGGGTTTTTTTTTTGGGTAAACTCGAGAGTTTTGGGGTCTTGAAACTGAGAAGTCAATTTTAATTGTAGCTCTGACATTCATTTGTGGAATCCTGAGATGGTTCTTTCCCCTCACGTGTGGCATTACAGAGGCAGAGAATTCAGGTGGGGGAACAAGGATCCCCCATCACCTGGAAATGCTGCAAAGACAGAAATCCCTGGATGGAAAAATGGGAGGGGTGGGGGGCGAGGGAGGGAAAGCCTTTGCACAGAGAGGAACCGACTTCTGAAAAGAGAAAAGGCTTTTGCTGCCCTGAGCTAAAGATAGGATGAGCACAAGCAGCAGCTTTTTAAAGCAGCAGATCCCTCCTTATCACAAATCCCGAGGAGGGAGCAGCTCTTCCATGGAATGTGGAGTTTCACAGAGCTTTTCCTCCACTCCAGCATCGCCCCCAGGGTGAGTCTCTGGGCCTGCAGGGACCTGGCTGGACCCCAGACACCTGGAGGGACCTTCCTTGAGCTTCCTCCCTCATTTTTATCCTGATTTTCTTCCTGGGTACCACCTTCCTTTATCATTTTGACTTTTGACCTTGGGATGGAGGGGCTCTGCCGTGCCACCAGTGCTGCTTCCTCCCTCCAAACCTCCTCCCACCCCAGGGATGCTTTACAGGAAGGGCACTGAGGTGATGGATCTGTCAAGACCAAGGGTCAAGTTTATGTTGATCTACAGGTGTTAGGAGCGTATTGATCCTCTGATTAAGGCCCCTGAGAGGTCACCATAAATCCTCAGGGGGGTGAAAACGCCACATAACTCGCTTGCAGATGTTGCAGAAGGAGCCAGATAAAGGAGAGCAGCCGCCCAGCAAGTGTTAACAGACACCCTCAGAGCAGCAGGTGAGGCCACAACGCTGTTTTGCTCTAAGCCAGGGTGGCCAAACTTATAAAAAGGTGAAAACATCAAGCAATTCAGGCCCTTGTCAGGGCAAAGTCACCTCCTTTGTTTTAGCTCAGGCTGGGGTGGTTTTGGCTGCCCAGGGCTGGGGACAGCCTTAGCACAGACACTTGGTCCTTTCTGGCTCTCCAGGCCTTCCCTGGTGGTGGGGAATTACACCCACAGAAAAAGTGCTTTTGTGCACAGTCACAGAATGGTTTGGGCTGGAAGGGGCCTTAAACACCAACCCATTCCATCCCCCTGCCATGGCAGGGACACCTCCCACTGCCCCAGGGTGCTCCAAGCTCTGTCCAGCCTGGCCTTGGACACTGCCAGGGTTGGGGCAGACACAGCTTCTCTGGGCACCCTGTGCCAGGGCCTGCCCACCCTCACAGGGAGCAATTCCTTCCACATATGTGACCTGCATTTCCCCTCTTTCAGTTTGAACCCATTCCTTCTTGTCCTGTCACTCCAGTTCCCGATGCAGAATCCGTCTCCTTCCTCCCTTCAGATCCTGGAAGGGGCTGTGGGGTCTCCACACACCCTTCTCTGCTCCAGGCTGAACATTCCCAGCTCTCCCAGCCTGCCCCCAAAGGGAAGGTGCTTTATCAACCTCGTGGCCTCCTCTGGACTTGCTCCAACAGTTCCATGTCCTTCTAGAATAATTTTAGACTAGGATAACTCTGTTGGAAGGGACCTACAAAGACCATCTCGTCCAGTTCTTTGATTTTGCTGATAAAAAGCCCCCTGCATCAGGCACAGCCACAGCAGAGACATAAAAAAAGTCCCCTCCTCTGAACTTCCAGCTCCTCAGGCAGCACTGAAGTTCCCCGAAGCATTTGACAGTGACCAACACACCCCCCGTGACCCCTGGAGCCAGGGACCAGGCAGATCTTTCCAGCAGCAGCAGCAGCTCAGGGTTCCTGTAACTGGATGATTTAAGCCCAGCAGCTCTGGCAGAGCGCGATGCTCAATCCCTTTATCACATCTCCTCTCCCTTCGGCAGCCAAAGCCAGGGCTAATTTTAAAAAGCAGCGATACGGTGCTGCTGCAGGAACACACGTTGCAGTTGGCTGCTGGGAATTGAAACAGAAATGGGCACAAACTGCTCCTCCAGTTCGGATGTTGGACACCGAGCTGAGGTAAAACGCACAAAGAGAACCTGCTAACCTGCTGAAGCCCAAACGTTACCAAATAAACCTGGCAAGTTACTTTACTGGAGTAATTTTGGGGGATTAATAAACCAAAGACTGAAGTCATTTTAATGAGAACAAGTTAATGATCAAAATCAAATTTTTACCTGACTATGCCTTCGGAAAAACAATGCTTTAACTTATTAAATCAAGATAAGATCAGTGCCTTGCATTTTCTCTCTGGTGAGCAGTGATGGCACCCCAGGGAACAGCAGCTCGGAGGGTTAGGCTGAATTTTAGGAAAAGGTTCTTCCCCCAGAGGGTGGTCAGGCACTGTGGGTAAAGAACCTTATCCTAAAATCCAATCTAAACCTCCCCTGAGAGCTTCATTTCTCCCACACCTGGCTGTGAACCCAAGACTGGAGGAAGTTTTAAACCCACCCTTGCTGCCTTTATTCCATGCTCAGCCCAGCCACGCTGGGACGGGCAGGTCTTTGTTCAGGGAAGCAGAACGTGGTGCAGAACTTTATTTCACAGTGCTACCTAGTGGCTTCTGCAATAAACGATCAGCTCCTCAAAATGTTTCTCCAGACAGAACTTCATTGTGGAGTAAATACAAACGACAATAAAATCTAAACTCCCATCACTGCCTGAAATGAGCTAAATTGCGGGGGGGGGGAGGAGGGGGGGAGAAGGAGAAAAAGGAAAACAAGCTTGCAAATTAATCCCAAGGGTTTCTGGCTGGATATTCACGCACATCAACATGCACCCAACCTCCTGCAGCTGTCTGGGATGCCAGGACAGGCAGCACCTCCATGCTATAACCAGGATGTTTCCTCCCTCACCACCGCCAGGGATTGGCACAGGAACATGGAGCAAGTGGCACCCCCAGCTCTTCAGAGGCTGTCCCTGCCCCTTTCCTCCTCTCACAGCACCAGTGCCAAGGCCACCTCCGTGCTCAGATTTTCCCAGATTTCCTGCCAGCGTGGGGACGCCCAGAGTGACAAAGCCTCCTCCCCTCCAAAAACCCTTCCACGCTCCTCTCAAACTTTCCTTTGCTCCACAACGGGTGCTGCTGAACCAATTCCTGCCCTGCTCCTTCCTGCTGCCAGTTTGTATGGATTTACACATTGATCCATACATTTTCCAGCAGCACAGGTGCCTCGGCAAAGGAGCAGCTCTGCTGCCCTGCGTTTGCCCACACCAGACAAGGTTTAGGTGCAGCAGCAGCACAAATAAATCAAGTCCTGTTAAATTCCGACAGCTCAGACAGAGCCCAGGCTGGCAGGATTCAGTGGAAGACGTTAAATCCAAGCCTGAGACACAGCTGCTGGATGTGACAGTTTTCCCATATTTAGAAGGGGGAGAGCAGCCCTTGCTTCCCTCCCTGGGCACTGCCTTGGGATCACCAGATGAAAGGAATCATGTAAGTACTAAGTAGTATTAATAGTCCCAGGCACAATATATATATATGAGAATAAATGGCCAAACAGTTATTTCCAATAGCAGCATTTGTACAATGCCATCGACACTCAACTGCTGATAAGCTGGACACACTTAAGGAATTTTAATAAGCCTTTGAAAAGCTTTAACTGATGTGAATTAAGCCCTGAGATAATTGAGACGCAGGGCTATCGTTCTTCAGTTAAAAATAATTGATCTTGGATGTACACGTCACATCTTGCGCCCCGGAGTACAAAGGCAGAGAAAATGTCATTTGTCACCAGCAGTGTCTGGGGCTGATGGACACGTTCCGAGGGACCCCTGGGCTCTGCTCGCCCACAGGAACCTCTCCCGTGGGGTCAGGGACGAAGAACCTCCCAGGAATGAGATTAAGATACGTGAATTAACAACACATGGGTGCTTATAGCTACAAAGTCACTGATCCAGTGCCCCGGGCGAGGGCAGAGAGAGCTGCTGCTATCTCTTGGCTTTAATCCACCAAAATAGCTCTGCTGCCATTCCCCGCTTGCAGGGGCAGGAGCAGAGTGTTCATCCGCAGTTTAATACTGAGCATAAAAGTTTTTCTCCTTCTATATTTACTGCTGTTGTTGCAGGAGCGAGGCTTTCCCAGCTGGCATTTCCTCACTATCTTTTCTGGAATCCTCTGCCAGACACTTCTTCTTGACAAGGTGATAAGACCAGGAAGCTCTTGTTGAGATCTGCAAATCTAAATATACACCCACATCTTCACAAAAATTAATTACTTGCATTAACGAGAACGTAAATTCTCACCTGTTCTCTTTCAGCACGGACATTACCTTATTTAATGCCTACAAAGTTATTTAACATTAAGTCTGTGAAAGTTCGGGTCAAAGCCTGCAACTACCAAAACCAAAACTATTTTAAACAAAACTGCAAATAAAGACAATGGGGTTTTTTGTTTTCTTTTTCCTCAATTTTTAAAAAAAATATTTCTTATTGGTTGGTTTTCAATAAGCAGATTACTGGCACAAGCCAGTCAGTGAAAGCCGGGAGCCACTGACATTAAGCTATTTTCATTTTTGCTGTAGCTACTTTGAAACATCATCTCTGACGCTTAAACAAATGGGAATAACCTGATGATTCCTAGCAGCATTTGCAATTTCATATCCAAATGAGAAGCAGCAAAAGCAGCATCTTTTAAGAACGTGGCTGAGAAATGAATCCTTTGTCATTTAATCCAAAATACACAGCATCGATATACATATATCGATATACATATACAACACTATATATATATATATTTCCATATACAGAACACGGGAGGGCTTGCTTGTGTTGGAAACAGCAAGTTATACGTGGTGTATAGATATTTAAAAAATTATAATATCTCAATATACTGAGCGAGGGGAGGCTTGTTTCTCTTGGAAACATCAAGTTATCATCAGACACAGGACAGGAGGCCGACCGGATCAATAGACTTACTCAATATAGAAAAATCTTATCTTCCTTTCAGGCTGCCCGGCCATAATGTCAGCACCCAGATGCCTCTGACAGAGTTATCGCCCATCAGCAGCGGCAAAAACCGCTCAGTGCTTGGGTGACACCTCCGAAAAGCCAATAACCCAAACAGGAAAATTCTGTCCCGCTGTCCATTTTGAAGATAAAGGGACCCCGAGCCGGCCCCGCCCGCTCTTTGAGCCTTTATCAGGGCGACAAAACATCGCTTTGGGTTTGGGTTTCACGTCCCCATCCCCTCGGGCCGACGCGAGCTGAAGAACTCGCGGGGACAGCGAGCCCAGACCCCGGCGGGGTCAGGTCCCAAAGCGTCCCTGGATGTGACACTCGGCCCTGCCGCTGTTGAAAAGAAGAAAGCGAGACGCTTTCATGTCGTTCTATATATACGCGGTTCTATCTATAGGGGCTGGTGTGCGCTGATGCCCGCGGAGCCGCTCTCCCCGCCTGCCCTTCGGGCGCTTATCGCGGGCCCCGAGGGACGCACGCGGCCTTATCTCCGCGCCAGGCTCGGAGCAGCCGAGTGGCATTTTGCTTTCATGCCGCCCCCGACACCCGGCGCGGGGCAGAGCCTCCGCAGCGCCCCGGCACAGCCCCGGCCCCGCCCGGCACCTGCGGATAAGCGGGATGCGGGAGATGCTCTGGCGTGGCAGCAGGAGGCAAAGGCCGGCCCCGATAACATCTGATGGGCCCCGCGCTTTTATAACGAGGTTAAAAATAAAAGGAAGCCCGAGTGGAAGCGGTCTAAGGCGTGCTCTCCCTGCGCGCTCAGGGGAGCGGGATCGCTGTGCCCCAGGTGCCCAAGGGCACTGCCTGCTCCGGGGCAGGGACAGCCAGGGCAGAGCCCAGAAGGGCTGCATGGATCTTGGAGCAGTGTCTGGGTGACCTTCACCAGATTTGCCTCTCAGCTCAGAGTCACAGAATATTCCGAGCTGGAAGGGGCCCACGAGGGTCATCAGGCCCAACTCTTCAGTAAATGGGCCACGCAGGGGTGGGACCCGCAGTCCTGGTGTTCCCAGCAGCAGGCTCTGACCGGCTGGGCCAAACAACTCCAGCCCAGTTATTTTTAGTGGCTTTGCAAAGCTGCAGGAGCCTCGCGATTCACTCAGCATTTTAGTGGCCGAGGCAGCACTTGGAGGTGCTAACCCAAGTGGAGATCTCCCTGCACACCGCATGAAGGGCCGGGGCCTAAACCCAATTACGTTAATAAAGATCCCAGTCCCCTCCTCAGACTGCAGCTCTTTTTGTGTGGGAGAGGATCAAAACCTCAAGGCACAGTTACAGTGAACCACCAGCTCTCTCAATCCATCACCCAAAGAAACTGGCACAGAGTCCCCATCGCGGGTTCCTGCGAGAAAACCAAACCTCAGCTCAGTGGAACTGCCATTCCCTTCATGGCACAGAGTTTGTACCATTTTATATAAGCAAGCAGATAATAATAAACTTGTATTTATTCAAAGTCTCGGCCTGAACAAGTGCACAAGCAGCTTTTGACAGCAGCAGGATGATTTAAGAGCCCCTGGAGTTGGCATTTGGTTGTGGTACAAAGCATCTGCAGCCTGTTTGGAGAACACTTCTCACCTTTGTGGGACAGGAACACAACCAGCACTCAGGCACCAGGGACAGAAGGGTTTTGCAGCAATGTACAATCACCAAGACACCACATCTGGGGAAAAAATGTGCCTCAGATTCTCTTCTGTGAGAATCACACCATTACAAACAGGGAGGTGAAGCAACACTAAACTGGTTTCCATCCCCCCTTTTCCCAAAGGAGAGCCCCACATGTTTGCAGACAAGTATGCACATGTTCCCTGGATATTCTCAGCCCCCAAAGATTCCAGGCTGACTTGCCTGGCTTGCTCTGGGCCACTTGGCATGTGATAGCAGCCACGCACATTTGGCAGAGACATTTTTAGAAACCTCCAACCTTTCCATTTTCGTAAAGTCAGTTATGTGGAAAGCATTCAAAAGCACGACTTCAAATACAAATTTCATTTCCCCTTGATTCTTGGAGGGAAGGAGGGAATAAATAATATTATCCTTTTCATTTGTTTTCCCAGAATTATCCTGTAATATTTCTGTATTTGATCACAATCGCAATCAATAATAAAATAATTGAGAGTCAAATCAAGTCAGTCTTTCTCAGCAGAGGTCCAGTGTATGTTAAATTTCCAATTCTCCTCAGGTCCACGTTTATTGCAACCACTAAAAGGCAACTTTCCAAGGAAACACAGACCTGACTGAATGCTCTGGAAGGGACCCTCATGCTGCAGGTGTCAGGGATGCAATGGACACCTGGCAGGCACCTGCTCCTGCCTTGCACCATGGCCATGTGGGAATGGAGACCAGGATTGGACCTACATCCACAGCCAGATATCCAACAGCGCTGCCTGGCCCCTGACACTCCAAGGGACAACTTCCTGGCATTTCCCCCTTTTGCCACAGGTGCTCAGAAAAATCAAATTGCTCTCAGTGGGGTGGACTCCATAAGCAGGACCTTACAGACACCACAAACCTGCAAGTTCTAAACCTCTAAATGTCCTGAGGCACCGGAGCTGCCCCGTCCTCATCCCTAAGTGGTTCCAGCTGCACAGCCAAACACCCTCAGTCCCTGCAATGGCTGCAGCCCCTTTGCCTGCAGGACACAGTTAATGAACCAGCACTCCACTAATGAGCAGGAGTTCATTAGCCCACAGCTGCTTGATTGCTGCCAGCTGGCTGTCTCAGCCCCTGAACTCCACGGCAAGATTTCAGCCCTTTGTGGTTCCTCACTCCTTGTTTTAAAGGAGCGTTGTTCTTCAAAGGAAAAATACTTTCACTGCAACTGTTTTGTGCAGTGAATTCCCCCCTCCACTCGTAGGGAGCACACCTGGTACCTGCTGCCTTTTGGGGAGGGGTGGCCCAAGGAACAGGAGCGCTCCTGTTTGCTTTCACGGGTGTATGAACCCTCCAGCACAGCCCTGAACACTTCTCCAGAGCCCTCTTTCTTCCTTCCTTCCCAAACACTTTCTGCTCCTGAAGTTCTGGAGTCCCTGGTCTCAGAAGGGCTCCAGCTCTCGGCCCCCAAGTCATGCCCAAGCCCAAAAAATGCCGAGGCCCTTCCCTTCTCACCATCCCTGATGGCTCTGCTGCACTTTGCAGGGCAGACACCTAAGAAAATGCCACTCCCTTTCAAAAAAAAACCAGCACAATACCATTTCTTACCCTTCACAACACAAACTCAGGCACACAGCAGCAAGAACCCGAGACACAACATCCTGAGTGCAAATACAAACCCTCTGCAGACACAGAAAAACTGCCCAGGCACAACCTCCCACATTCCCTGGATCAGACAGCAAAAAGCCAGGCACGACCACCCCCTCCTCCCACAGCGCTGCTCTCACTCACTTATCCAAAAAATGAGACATCGAGTCCTACCTTTGCAGCAGGAGCAGGGGCTGCGGGCGAGGAGCAGGGCAGGCACCAGAGTGCAGAGTGGAGGGAGGATGCTCGAGCCCCACCCAGGCAGCCCCAGGTGGGCACTGCCAGGGCTGATTGGGGCACCCCACGGTGCCAGGAGGGCTCCAGGGCACCAGCACCAGCTGTGCTCTGCTCCAGCACCCACCCACCGAGCCGGGGCGGCTGCCGAGGCACCTCTTGAGGTGCTTCACCAAATCACCCTCCTCAGCCCAAAGAGAAATAACATTTATCTCGCTGGCTCCACTGATTATTTCCTTCCAGGTCTGTGGCCCGTCAGGAGCCTGGAGGATTCCTGGCTGCCTGTGAAAGGAAATTATTCAAGTACCAAGTGCTGCAGAGCAACCTGCTGCATCCTGGAATTCCTACTCTTCCCCTCTCCCAAAAAGTCCAGGTGTCCTTGCTATTTTTTCCCTAATTCCTTTGTCTCTAACAAATTGACTGTTTATGCAGGTAAGTTTATTTACAAAAAGACTGGATTTTTGAAGCAGACTAATTTCCCTTATTCAAATGCAGAACATGCACATTGTCAATTTATTTCATTCTTGGTGCAATTCTGTATCTCGGGAAAGGCTGTGAGGAAGAACTGCCCTGAAATACAAGGAATAAACAATATGGAAAACCACATCCACTCTGTCCAGTCTGCCTGTTTCGGGGCCACAAAATAGGAGCAAAACCCCCCAACTTTCAAATGCCCAATTTGGCAGTAATTTTGCAAACATAAAGCACGAAGTGAAATGATACAAAGGACTGGAGGAAGAAGGCTTTTAACAGATTGCCAAGGTAGTTCTCATATCTATTGTGTGAATTAATGGTAACAAACGGGGCTCCCATTTCTGCTTTGCTCAGAGCCCTCCCAAGGCCAGAGGGACAGAAGCAGGCTCTGTTATGCTCCCAGAAAAACAATCCATAAGCAACCACTGCTGCAAAAGAAAAAGCAGAATTTTTACACTGAAAGGCTCTTTCAAGCCATCAAAATTTGTTTTTAAACAAAACTCTGTCGACACGAATACAATAAATATTTTATTAATGGAATGTGTGAGTTTTTCTCTTCCATCCTTCCTCTTACTCCCAGCACCTTACGCACAGATGGCAGAGCGGTTTCCAGTCCAAGCCAAGGACAAAACTTAATTTCAAGGCAAAAAACCAGTGAGGTTGAAAGTTCAGACTGGCACCTTCGAGTGCCCAGTCCCTCAAGTGTTTGATTCCCCAAAGCCACGGGCAAATTGGCATTTCTTCTTTCCACAGCGTGATCTATTAAGCTCTTCTGAGGCAGGTCACAAGCTCTGTGGGGACAGCACAAATTCCTGCCTGCTCTAACGCCCCTCCAGCTATTGCAGTATCCCTTTATTATTTCATTTCAAAGCCCCACCGTTATCAACCATGTCTTTCTGACTATTTTTTTTTAATAGTTCAGCGATTGTTGGAATTTTACAAAAACGGGAAGAGTCTCTTTTTCAGGATATAGAGCACTGTGGCCAGGAAGAGGGCGAGGGCCAGGAAGATGAGCAGCTTGTCCGTCAGCTCCCGGCGGTTGTACTTGGTGATCAGCTTCCTGCCCAGCTGGATCGTCCCAGACATGGACTTGAATTCCTCATTTGCTTCCAGGATGGTTCGGGAAGAATTGGCTGAAATTAAAGGGGAACAAAAAAAAAACTTACATCAGCTGGTTGTGCTTCAAAAACACACAGCAGAGTGTGCAAGGATGAGATATTTGGCAACACAGAGAGAGCCCGAGGGATCCTCCTGGGTCAGGCTGAGCTGTGGGTGAGACAGACACAGGGAGTTCTCCCAGCTCAGGGGAGCTGAAGTGCTGAGGAAAAGTGCAAAGCGAAATAAGAGCACTGAAAAGCTTAAAGATCCTACTAAAGTTCCTGGATTTTGAATTTTTGGGTTAGCAGGTCAAATCTAGCTCAGGTTTTTCAGTCTGCGCTGCTGCAAGCAGGGTGGAATAGGAAGGGTGCTAGAGAGAGAAGCCACCAGCAGCAGCAGGACAGGGCAATATTTGAATATATTAATTGCACCACTACAACTGTTCCCCCAAGCCCCAGCAGGAAATCAGTGTGACTCAAATGGGCTTGCACAATTTTTCAGCTCAAACAGTTTTTAATAGTCATTTTTGACACACACAGCAATTTTTTGCCTAATAAAATTGAGAAGGGTCAACTAGAAGAGTGTGGATTAGTCTCAAGTTGTCTTTCTTTGTGAGAAAACAAACGCATGCCCCAAACTTCTCAGCCTTGCTCCTTTCAAATTGCTGAAGGAAAGCAAAAGCCCTGGAATCCCCTTTTCCCTGCTTTACAGAGAGCACAGCCTGTAGGACAGTGCATCACCCGACACTGCCCCGGCTGCTCACGGAAAGGTCAAATCCAGCCTTGTCTGGTTCACAAAAAACCCAGAGTAGAAATGGGTCCGTAACATTTTGCAAAACATTTTGTCCCACCCCATTTCAAGAGGCATTTTGATCCAAGTGAAAACAGAAAACTCATTTCCCAGAGTTAATGACAAAGCAGAACTTCCCTGCTCCACAGCCTCAAACATTCCCTGCATCCTAGGCAAGGACTTGCTCAGGAAACAGGAATTCCCACTACTAACTCAGAATTTGCAGCTGGGTTTTGTAAATGACCTTTGGTAGTTTTTCCCTTGATGAATTCCAAGTGCTGTTCACTCAGAAACAGGGTGAAGAAGTGCCTGCCAAACTGTCTTTTTTAATGGGAGAAGGAACATGCTACTTCTGCAGCGACAAACTGTGCCCAGCTGCCACCCTCAGATGGGGCAGAAAGCAAGGAGGGCAAACTTGGGTTATTTATCCTTGTCTTTAAAGTTCCCTCTCCTCCCCAAAAGCACATCTAGGAAGAGGCCCAGGCAGCAACTTCTAAACGCTCCATGAATCACCAGTTCTGAAGTTCTGACAGGTCACTTGATTTATTGTTCTAGGAGTAGAAGCCAAGGAACTGGGTGAAATCTTGGTTTCACAGTCCCTGATGCACTGCTGACAGAGCAACTGACCTCGGGTTCAAGGCACTTGATCTCAGTGTCTCAGCCATCCCAGCCGGAGCCTGGCTGGAAGCAGCTCTCCAGACACTCCTTCCCCTGCAAAGGGACTTGTATCCATGCTTTTGTTTCCTCTGTCATTCCCAAATCCATGCCAGGACAGTGGCACAGAGTGACACCAAACACACTCCAGGCCCTGTGTGAGCTAACCTTGCTTTTCCAACTGCACTCATGTGAAACTAAACCTCATCCTGACCCCTCTTCCTTCTCATGATCGTGAAACAGAAACTCCAACAAACAGAAACTCCACTGTGATTTCCTGTTTATGTCCAGCTGTTACAGGAGTTCTGCTGGCCAGTCCTTTAACCATCACTGCAGCACATTCTCCTACTCTGCTCCACATGTGTCACCCCTCCCCATGCTGACAGAGCTGACCAAGGGTGCTTCCATCACCCCATCCATGCCCAAATTCCAGCTGTACCTAAGGTCTGCACGGTCTCCTCGCTCTGCTGCACCTGCTGGGACATCATCCTGCTGATGCTCATCAGACTCTCCGTGATGTTGCTTGCACTCTCCGCCAGACTTTCCTTTGTGGTCTTCCTGAAAAGGGGAAAAAAAGCAAAGCAGGAAGGGGTAAAATTACTTTTTTGGGTACTTTGGGACAATGCTGCTGATAGGGAGGTTAGAACAGAGCTTGGCACTAAACGTCTCTCCAGTGTACAAAAGACACAACTGGTTTTCACTGCTTGAGAAATTCAGATTATCTTCACTAAACAATTTAAACAAAAATCACAAAATATGAAAGTCCTGAGCCCAAACAACATGCCAGAATCTCACAGGGGCCCATAATTCACCACCTGCTCACCCAGGACTGTGTAACTCCATGGGCTGCTCTGGGAGCACCAACACAAACCCACTGTAACATCCTGAGTGTCCCAGTTGTTGCTTTCAATACACAGCCTGCACACACTCACATCCAGTTCTGCAGGTGAAAACAGCTGGGGTAATGATCTATTACTTGTTTAGACTCTATATGGAATTATTGTAAAAGACAATATGTAAAGCTATGGAAGTTAATTTATCCCCTTCTCTGATTAGATATGACAATGCCAGAAAACCCTGAGTTTACCAAAATCCTCAACAGTTCAAATCTCCACAAAAGGGAAATGCACTCATAAAAGAAAAGCTACACTCCAGATATAATGAAATAACTTAAAAATGTGATGGCACTTCCATTTAGAACTAGTGAATACAGGAGACACTGCTTAAATCCCACAGTACAGTGGGACAGTCCCATACCTTTGTCTTAAGATGTCTCTTCCCTGCAGCAGCTGATCTTTCTCAGAGTTGTCAATAGCAATTTTGCAGGCCAGATTTGCCTTTCTCCAGGCTGCCTGGTTGCTGAAATCACAAGAGCAGAGTGTTGCAACGTGATGGTAACACCTTGCAAGCACAGACAATTTTCACAAAGCAACCACCACTGTAATTGGGCACGCCTGATACATGCAAGGACTCTCAGAATAATTTGGCTTGGAAAGTATTTCCAAGATCATCGAGTCCAAGCTGTGCCCCATCCCCACCTTGTCCCCAGCCCAGAGCACTCAGTGCCACCTCCTGCCCTTCCTTGGGCACCTCCAGGGATGGGCACTCCAAACCTCCCGGGGCAGTTCCAAGGCCTGAGCACCCTTTCCATGCAGAAATTCCTGCTGCTGTCCAACCTGAGCCTCCCCTGGCCCAGCCTGAGGCCGTTCCCTCTCCTCCTGTCCCTGTTCCCTGCGAGCAGAGCCCGACCCCCCCGACTGCCCCCTCCTGTCAGGGACTTGTGCAGAGCCACAAGGGCCTCCCTGAGCCTCCTTTGCTCCAGGCTGAGCCCCTTTCCCAGCTCCCTCAGCCGCTCACTTTCTCTCTATTACTACACACAATAACAACATTCTATCCTGACATTGCTCATTGTAGCATTTATGAAGCAAGGGAAGAAGAAAACTGTGCCAGCTGTCAAACAACAGACTCCCAAGCCACCTTCTTTGAGCTCAAGTGCTCAAAGGGACACGCCAGAGTTAGGAAGGAAGTCAGGACCAGGAGAAGGGAACTGTTCCCTTTCCGTCCCTGACCCCTTGGTCTGGGGCAAAGCACGTGTCGGTGTCTGTACTTCCAAACCAGACTCCGAGGGACGCTGCACCAAACTCAGGCTTTCTCTGGTTACAGGGGACTTGGGAACAGCACCAGCTGCCCGACCCACCTGAGCATTTGCTTCTTGTGGTTCTCCACCTCCCGCAGCAGGGCTTGCTTCTCCGACTCCTTGTCCTGCTCCTTGGCCATCTCCTCCAGGTCCTTCGGCGGAGAGCACAAACACCAGAACCGCATCAACCACCCGCAATCGCACAGCCCAGCCCCGGCCGAGGAGCGGATTCGGGGCAATTTAGGATCTGATAAACCCCCAATCCACAGCTGCGACTCTCCAAATCATAGCCGGGACCCCCAAACGCAAGGCTGGAATCCTCCAAATCACAGTCAGAACACCCCAAACCCCGGCAGGAACCCACAAGCGGGATCCTCCAGCCCTGGGCCGGCACCCCCCAAAAACACAGCCGGGACCCCTAAACCACGGCCGGTAGGCCCGGAGCACAGCTCGGTGCCCTCAGCAACCCCGGCCGGGCCCCTCACCTGGATGCGGCCGCGGAGGTGTCGGAACTTCTCCTTCACGGCGGCATTGAGCTCCGTGAGGGCGCTCAGCGGCCCCGGGCAGTCCCGGATATCCTGGAACACAACGGCGCGGTCAGCGGGGCCCCGGCTCACCTCGCGGCCGTGCCGGGGTGTCCCGGGGCAGGCGGCGGTACCTGCACGGCCGCCTTGATCTCCAGGTCGAACTTGACGATCNGCTGTGCCCGGCCACAGGGGTGCGATGGACAACAGAATTCCCGGATCGTTTGGGTTGGAAAATAACTCCAGGATCATCGAGGCCAAGCTGTGCCCCATCCCCACCTTGTCCCCAGCCCAGAGCACTCAGTGCCACCTCCAGCCCCTCCTTGGGCACCTCCAGGGATGGGCACTCCAAACCTCCCGGGGCAGTTCCAAGGCCTGAGCACCCTTTCCATGCAGAAATTCCTGCTGATGTCCAACCCGAGCCTCCCCTGGCCCAGCCTGAGGCCGTTCCCTCTCCTCCTGTCCCTGTTCCCTGGGAGCAGAGCTCGACCCCCCCCGGCTGCCCCCTCCTGTCAGGGACTTGTGCAGAGCCACAAGATTCCCCTGGAGAAGTTCCAGGTTTACATGCAAGAGCCTCCTCGGGTTTCTGGACAAGCGAGACTGAGACTGGCTGTGAGCTGGGTGGGGGAACACAAAGCCCCTTCTGTACCCCTAAAACGAGAGGCAGGGCAGTGACCCTTTGCTTCTCCCACAAACTCCTTCCATGGTGCTGTGTGTCCTTTCCCTCCTGCCCTCGGAGCCTTTGGACAGAGGTGCTGGAGACCATTTCCACAGGAACTGCAGCGAGCCAGCTTCTCCAGGCACTAATCCCGCTTCTCCAGATGGTCCCACACCGACCCAGCAGCGCTGTGAGGCAGCTCTGAGCACGAGGAAGGAAAAACCAGATATTTCCTTACCTACCTCCCATCCCTTCCAAAGGAAACTTCCTGGAAGTACCAGGAGACCGAGGGCACATCAAACTGGCAGATGCTATTCACTGTCACTCCACGCACACAGTCATTCGAGACGATATTTCCTCCACAATTTTTATTTTAAATTACAAAGGATGTTGCATACATTGATGAATCTGTATCTGAATAGAAGTGCTAGGGATCAAGGGTGACAGAGTAAACAAAGTCAATAGTTTAATTGTGCCTCTTTTCAAAAAAATAAAACTGCACAACTATTAACCAACATTTAACATTGCAACTCTTAACAGATCATGCTTTGAACAAGGTAAATTTATTTTCTAACAGAGACAAGACTTTCAGTAAGTTTTTCTGAGCTCCAGTTGGAAGTTGATTATAGAATATCAAGGACAGCATTACAATCATGACCCCAAGCATAGGCGGAACAGGATGCCATGTTTTGTTTAAAATGCCTTTTTTTTTTTGCATCTGCATGTGCCATCAGCCTTAAGAGTTCACCCAACCACAAATACTGAGCAAAAAGTTTTCCTCGGACGTAATATTCCGGGAGGATGGATGATTCCAATCCGAATGTATGAATATCCATCATTATAAAATTGAGTTTTCTTACTAGGTTCTGTTTCCTAGTCAGAAGATTTTGATTGGATGGGATGTGCTTTTGCCAACACCAAATCCAATCCAGAAGTTTTCCTTACAGGAGCTACTCAAGTCATCCAAATTTGACTTAAAAAGATACCCAACTACAAAATATTTTAAACTCCAGAGAAACTCTGAACAATGATCTAAAAAGTTTGGAGTTTTATTTCTTTTATGGGGGAAACAAAAAAATGCAAGTGTGGCTTAAAAGAGCTCTGGTTCCACTTTTATCTCCACAGCTCATTAGAAGGCAATAAATGCAGAGTTAGTATTTGCTCCCATGGAAGTCCTTGGATGTCTAAGAGGCTGAGGATTGTAATTCAGAGTGCACACACACCTCCTAGAAGCACTGAGGGGAAAACATGGCATACGGTGAAATGGAAGTTTGTAGAAAGATAGAGATTTTTGTTTGCTGCAAAGAAGATACAGTCTAAAAGTGCCATCTTTGATTAATGACATCGAAGAACCCCAGTTTACATGGGGAGATATTCAAGAGTGGTGTTTTCTCAACAGACTAATGCCCTTAATACAGTTACAAGAAGGATCGGTCACCGAGGCAGCAACTGTTTGAAATGTACTTCACACGATCCCTGGGGTAAACAAAATAAACCTCAGCTGTGTGCAAGGCTGTGTCAACAAGCCAAGACCACATCTAGCAGCACACTTCACTAGGTGATTCCAACTGAAGCCTCCAACTTCAAAAGAAAAGAAAAATCATCTTTAGATGCACTCTGGAAACTCAGGTCTCAAGGCCAAACACAGATCCTGACATTCACGGTCCAGAAGTGGGTTGTGCCTCAGCAGAATTACAGGAAGACGAGCAAGCACAGAACTGCATTTGCTATTTCTGCTGCTAACAGCTTGGATACAACCCTTGGAAATTCTCCTGCTAAGACCTTTTAGAGCTTTAAAAAAAAAAAATAGCTACGTTTAAATGACTTATGGAAAAGAAAAGCGCATCCAGTCATTATAGTTTGTGAATAAGCTAACTGTTTCATTAATGAAGGCAAATATTAGATAAATATTGGGGGGGGTGTCTTTTAAAAATATATTTTAAACTGACATCTCTGTATTTCCAAAGTGTCTGTTTGCTTTTAGGCTAGTTAAAAGACCCTTCATCCATTTCAGGTTGGTTTTTTGTTTGTTTGTTTGCTTTTTTTAAAAAAACCCAACTTTTCCCTGGCCCCCTTAGTATGGAAAAAAGTCAATCTATAAATTAGGAACTGAACACAGCTGAGCCTGACTCTCACATCAGCTTTACGGCAATGCAACTTTATTAAATCACAATGATTTCAACTGGTATGATAAGAAAATCCAGCCCATCCACACATAAACATAGCTTTAGTAGTAAGTCTCTCTCATCCCAAAAAAAACTAGAAGTACTCACCAAGCATCAGTAAATGTGTTCAATAAACCATAAAAGGAAGCGTTAGCAAAAGGGGTTTTGGGCCAAAAAACACCCTTCAGGAGCACCCCCACGTTTTGCAAGGCCATTCAAAAACTGGTCTTCCATAGAAATACAAAAGGACTACTGAGAGGAACTGAAATCAGACCTATCCGCACTCGCTTCAGGACGCTTTAAGTCAGCTCTGATTCCATCTCAGAAGCTTTGACGAGTTCAGAGGGAATGCAAAACATTTAGTTCTAGATGTACAAGTAAGGCACAATATAAAGCCACATCATCATCTGTCATGAGGGGAGGGGGGAGGACGAGGGTCATACATGGTACAGCAGAACAAGCAGCCCATCGATTCCAAGTGTGGCACCTACGTTCAGACTGACGAGATCTCGACAAGAGCAGTTATGACAGCATGCTTTTAATATGGAAACAAATCCTAGAGAATCCAGTGTATCAGAAAAAGGAAGAGCTTCTGTTTGTAGTAAATCAAAAAATATATCATTGTTTTTGGATATAGGATTAAAAGTGAATATTCACAATGCCTACACTCAAAAACAAACGAAAAGAACCCAGGACTTCGTTAAGATCCACATACTATGTATGAACACTGAAAATCTTTAGAAAATGGTCTTCTCTAAAGATCACCCAAAAACGCATGCCACAATTGCCAAAAAACAGAACATGTACATTTGTTGGTTTTTATACCCTTATAAGATTTTTGTTTGTGATAAGTATACACTAAATGTATATATTTTAATGACACTAGAGGAAGCAGATTGTTACTGGCATTAAAGTACAACCATTTCTAGACGGTTTAAATGCCACAGAGTCCCCTGGTTAAAATGTAAAGCTGCACAGCTTGCCTATGTCACCTTTATGATAAAGTTAAACCAGCAAAAGGTCTTATCTTTACTCTACATTTTACTGCCAGGTTTTATTTATCTCAAGTATCGCTGCAGCATTCTGACCAGCCCAGAGTTAGCAGCAAGTGGCAGGAATCATATAAAACGCAGTTTCTTTTTTTTTTCTTTTTTTTCCTCTTTTTTTTTTTTAAACAAAGTGCTTTTCTAAGATATACATACATATAAATAGTTACAAAATAAAGTGTCAACATTAAAAAGCTCAACTATTTCAAAGCTTTAACTTAAAATAATACATAGGAAACACTGAAATGCGAGGGTATGGAACTCACTAAAGATTCAAAGTCTACTTTGAAATGCGAGACCAAAATCATAGTCTGGTTTTCCGACAAAAAATAAAAAGCTATAAAGTTGTGTGTCGCCCAGGATTCCAGGGCAGTAAAGAAACGGGGCTTTTAAATACCTTGTCAGTTGAATTTGTCACAGAAGTTTTTACCTGATTTCAAACTGCTCGCTCTCAATGCTCAGAGATGCTGCCTCGCCTGCAGGGTTTGGGTGGAGCCCCTGTGCGCCGGCCCTGCTCAGGCACGGCCCGCACCTCCCAGCAAACATTCTCTGTCGGGGTTTAGGGGCCCTGGGCAGCTCCACAAGAACAAGAGGAATACACCAGACCCACCGTGGAAAGCAGCAGCCAACTCTCACCTCACCCGAACAACAACAACAACACAAACGCCTCAAACGAAAACACCCACATTCCACTCAGATTTTGCAAGCCTTAAGTGGATTTACAAAGTTTTGCCTCAATTGCCCTGGGTATTTGTTCAGCCTCCTGTAGGAAAGGCTTTCTGTACAGCTCAGTAGTGGTATTTTGGCCTCCTCCTCCCTTTTGAGTCTTCCAAACTATTTAGGTACAAGAAAGCTGTGAGTGTGGCAGGGCCACCACCATCACCAGCCACTCTTCCTGCACTGTTACCAATTCAGGCTTTTTTCTCTTATAGTACAAGCTTGGATATAAAAATAATCTACTTATAAACAGAAAGGAATCACAGTACAAACAAACTTAGACAAACTAGAAATGAAGTGGAGAAATTCCCCAACGGGAGTGGGGAGAAAGCCTTCATGGACTTTTGCATTTTTTTTTTTCAGCAGCTACATTTGAAAATATTTGGTATTTCTATTTTCAGTAAACAGTGTTTTGTCATCTTTAAATAGGGAGAAAAAGAACAGGGAGGAAAAGGAGGGGGTCCATGAAACCAGAGAATGATCTTGCCTTGAGATAAAGGACTTTCTCATCAAAGGCTAAAGCTTTTAATCTGTACGTTAACACTGACTACAAAGCCAACTCTTTAGCAGAAGAGCAAATAAGAACTTTGTGTTAATATTCCTCAATCATAGAAACTACTGAATTAACAAGAATAAGTCACATATAAGTCTGAAGAAGCTAGTTTTGAAATACCTGTACAAAAATATAAAAGTCTATAAATTTTTTTGTTGTTTTGTTTGAAGCCTGTGTTGATCCTTGGAAACATCACATGCATAATAATACATCAACTGGAAAAGTGGCAACTAAGGAATTAGATATTTGTAGCTCTTTTTTTTTCCTCTTTACATATATACACGTTACAATAAAAATAATTTTATTTTGGTTGTTTGGTGGAAGTATACTACAACAAGCTAAATACTTTTTTTTTCCTTTTAAATTCTCAAAGTCAAAAACTATTTTACCAATAGCTTACTAAAATCCAAATATATTAAAATCTCCTACAGTAAGTGCAGAGAAAAAAGATTTAAAGACTCCAAGACGGCCACCAACTTATCTACCATGGAAGCGAACTACAAGAACAGCAAAATAATATTGTTATGTATGAATGCTCCTTCTGTAGATAATTGGACCCAAACAAAAAAATTCACAGTTCAGTAAGATCCCTAACCCTGACCTTTAATTTTTTTTCTTTTTTTCTTTTGTTTTTACATTCAGTACAGTATCATATAAGCTGTGCAAAACTTTACTTAGACTGGCAGTTCGCCATATCAGTTGCATTTGTCTTTGGTACAAAAATAAACAATCGCATTAATGTGCAAGTATTTGTTTTCTTCCGGCCAAAGTACCGAAATTGAGTTTTCTAGAGCCATCTTTTATACAATACATAGACTCTGTGGCATATATCTACATTTTCAACATATTCCTATATACATTCAAAAATTTTTAAGAGCTGGAACAAATACATTAAAACCTAAAATCTCACCATCTATACAGCTTGGTTTTGCCCCTCAGGGTTTTCTTCATACAAAACTTTACCAGCTTATACTGATAGCTCTCCTCACAAAATACAAGGCACAAAGAATATACTTTTTTTTTTCTCTTGCTTGCACAGACATTTAAATACTCTATTAAGCTCAGAAAATTAAAGTCTTATATGGCACACTAGCTCTAATGCTGCGTGTGCTATGTACAAGTTAATGGTTGCAAAGAAAGGTTACTGGTTTTTTTTAAGAACAAGAAAAGAAAATCCAACTATTTAAAAAAAATTAAAAGAACAGAAAACTCCCTACATCGACAGCTTCACCAAAAAAATGCTTCCTCTTACTTCACTTGGACCATAAACCTGTCACAATGTCTGGCAAATGCTAAAAATTTTCACTAGCAAACCCATGTTTTTGCTTCTGAAACAAAAGTGATATATTCTGGTCCTAGATCATTTGAAAGAGAACTCTCATTTCTGCCCTTGAGCTTAAAGCAGCTTTGAAACTATCTGGTTTATGGTCCAGAAATGCTCTGCAGCATTTTCTACCACGCTGTGATTTGTTTTCCTACGCTGCTACTTGAAACCAGTGGAACCTAGTGGTGAGTGTTTACAGAATGCTAAGCTGACATGCAGACCAGAATGCCATTTACAGCGACAGCACAGCTGGAACCTGACCCGGGAGCAGCTCAAGTCCCGCCCTAAACTTTTGCCATGGGTATTCGGAGCCCCACGAGGCCGCCGGTGGCGTCTCCCTCCGCCGTCTTCTCCAGGACTTGGTTCACAAACTCCGACGTCTGTCCAGCCACGGGAAGTCCTGAAAGGGGAGGGGAGAGAAGCTGCTCTCAGGTCACTGCTCATGGCACATTCCTACGGGAGGCACAAAGCCAGGGCACGCTTTGGTTGGGACAGCTGAAATCAGGGAAGGGTTCGTTCTTCCCTCTATTTCAGAATTGTTTGCAATCAAATGTAGTGAGATCAGAGGGATGGAGCAGCTCTGCTGGGAGAGCTGGGATTGTTCAGCCTGGAGAGGAGAAGCTTTGGGGTGACCTCACTGCGGCCTTGCAGGGCCTGAAGGAGCCAACAAGATGGAGAGAGACTTTTTACAAGGGCCTGGAGAGACAGGACAAGGGGGAATGGCTTCAGACTGCCAGAGAGCAGGGTTAGATGGGATATTGGGAATAAATTCCTCCCTGTGAGGGTGGGCAGGCCCTGGCACAGGGTGCCCAGAGAAGCTGTGGCTGCCCCTGGATCCCTGGCAGTGCCCAAGGCCAGGCTGGACAGGGCTTGGAGCAGCCTGGGACAGTGGGAAGGTGTTTCTGGTGGAATGAGATGAGCTTTGAGGTCCCTTCCAACTCAGGGCATTTATGATTCTATGCCTTCATGGCAAACACATGAAGTTCACTGCTTACCAAGAGTGTCTTTAATAAGTATGTTCAACTTTTGTTCCATGTTGATTCCTCTGTCATCTTTAGGTACCTGCACCCGATTAACTATTTCTTGTTTAATGGAGTTGATGACAAAGAGTAAATTATCTGCAAAGAAAAAAAAAGGATTAGTTTTACAGCACATTCCCCAGGAAGAGATTCACAGTTATCCACACACAGTTATCCATAAGCGCCAAAGATGTCACATCATGCTTACTGTAAAATCAAACATTACAGTTTACATCAAATATTACCAATATTTTCAGTAATGTTTACAGCACACGCATACATTCACATAATTTACATCTGCAAAGTGGCTCGACATTGCAGGTAACCCAATTTACATTCACTTTAGTCAATGGACTGGTTTTGTACCAACAGAATTGCTGGGTTTGTACCAACTCTCTTCTCTATGAGCCAGGTTACAGCAAGGTGCAAAACACAGACTTGTCCAAACTAAAGAAAAATTAAGATGTGAAGAGTTGTATTTACCATATTCCGTGTTGAGACCCCAGAGTTTTACTTTATTGGCTTCATACTGGGCTTTCTTTTTTAGTCTACAAGCCCTATAGCGAGAAGAGGGGAAAAATTAGAGCACTGCCACAAATTCCAGCGTAGTAAGAGCCACATGAATGGATCAACCAATCTTCCCAGAGCTGTGATGCACAAGCTCATCCATCCTCACCTTCACTGGAAACACTCTACCTGCATCTGCTGCCATTTGACACTCGTGGGTGTTATCCCTGTGCCAGCTGTTTGCCCCACAGCCAAGGAAGCCAATCCCGGTGGAAACCCATCCTTATCTAGGGGACAGGCAAACCACAGCTCCCAGCTGCCCTGCTTTTGATAAACTGCCAATTCCCATTTGATAAACGGCAACTCCCATTGCACGAGCTGCCACAGGAAGCAGGATTTAGAAATTATTTAGATCAGTTGTAGCAACCCAAATGTTCTCGTCCCTGCAGCTTTACCCACTGCATACCTGGAAGCCAGCTTTTTCTTTTCTTTCCTTGACCTGGGTCTGGCAGTTAAGGGGAGCTCACTGACAGGTGTGAGGTCACTGATCACCTTATTCAGCTTCCTCAGCTCGTTACCAATCTGGAGGAGTTTTCTGGGGTTGGGAGTCAGATCTTCTACATCAGTCCTCCGTGACTTCTTTGCTGCATATTTTCCTGTTTTAAATACGCAGAAAAATGGGATGGGAAGTGACACAATACATACACAAACCTGTGAGAAAACACTCTTGAATAGGCATTTTTTGGGTGCAGTTTCAGTTCCTTTGTTCGTGAGAGGAGAATGGGCCGGAATCAGGTGATCCCTGTGGCCTCTCACAATAGAAAGAGCATTTCCAGACAAAGAGCTTTGTACAATTCATATTCTGTCCAGATCAGATAAGAGCAAACACTGCTGGCCACGCCACTGGATGTAACAGAGAGCATACACACAACTGTGCTGAAAAATGTATGTCACAAGTTGAAACCCTGTTTTTTTGCTCCAGTTTTAAACTTGTTAACTCATATTCAGCCAAAATATCCTCCTGCACACTCAAGTGGATTAAATTCCTAAATAATCTTATTGCTAAAGTTCTGTACTAAGAAAGAGTGCTGAGGCACAGTACTGAAAACCACCTTCAGTGATGCTGAGATGAAATGATGCACATAAAGGCCAGTTAACCGCTTTTATTATATGTATTTGAAGCTCTTTAAGGCCTGGTTTTGCACTTGACTTCAAGGTCAAGTGTCCAAGTGTCTGGTGGCACTGAGTCCTCCAGGCATGTTTGGTTATCTGTTGTTTAATAACAAATATAAAATAATGGAATCACAGAATGGTTTGGGTTGGAAGGGACCCCAAACTCGCCTTTTTCTACCCCCTGCCATGGGGGCAGGGACACCTTCCACTAAACCAGGTTGCTCAGAGCTCCATCATGAGAAAAAGCAGTGATAGGGACTTCAGGTACTGATACTTCACTACAGGATAAAGAAGCTTTTAAAATCTAAGGAGATTTAAAGAAAAAAAATGCTTCCTTCCCTGAATAAATCTACAAGTAACAATAAAAAACATAAATCTTTTGATTTAAGAGAAGGGCTATTGCCATGTTAAAAGCAGTGATTTTCAACTCTAAGGGAACATTAACCTTACAACCAGGGAAGTTGGTTTAAATTGCTCCTTCAAAGCCAAAATCAAATGGAGCAGCCTAAAAGAGGTCCTGTGACAAGAAAACAAAAATACCCCTAAGAGTGGTTTGTTTTGGGTGATGTTCGTCGTGTTTGTGGTGCAGTAATTGCTCACTGGGAATAAATCACAGTTATTAGAGCAACCGGTTTAAGTTTCTAAGAGGGCATCTTAAGGAAATAAGTTTATTCCCAGAGGAGTAACTGCTTCACTGTGCTGCATTCAGAGGGGGAAAACAAGGAGGGAGCAGCAGAGAGACACAGTTGTGCCTTAGTGCTTGTCCTCAGCTCATACCACAGTCCCCCCGGACTGGGGATCCCAGAGCCCTGCCAGCCTCCTGCCAACACAGGCAGCACTGCCAGGAGCAGCCGCGAGGAGCAAACATCAGTCCAGCCACCCATCCAATATTTACAGTATCGCACTGAGGAAGCTTTGAACCCCCGGGGTTTCCACCGAGAGCCCCTGGAAGTCACAATTCTCAATTCATCCACACTCCTCTGGAAGAAACCACACTGAAAGTCCCTACTGTGTGTTCACCGTGCCTCCCCTGGGCACTGCAGAGCCCGGGTAACTGAGCAACAGACTGAGAGCGTTTGAATTCTCGTGGCCAAAACACAACTTCACAGCACTTGCAAGGAGGGGAATTTGGCTACTGAAGGTGTCACAAGGAGAAGATTGTCAGCTGTGACCAAGACTCTCTCTTACCGTGATGGAGCCCATTCTTCTGGTACATGTTGCTGGGCAGCGTGTCCCGGTTCCACTCGGACGGCCTCAGCATCCTCTCCTGCTGGGACGGAGTCAGCTGCTCGCTGTACTCCCAGAAGTATCTTCGCTTGCCTCTTTTCCGAGAGGATATCGCAGTCATTTCTTTTAAATCCTCCACAGAATCGTTTTCATACCCTGAAAGGATGCAGGGTTGTTTGTACACCGGTGACAGAATTGTTTGTAGCCCTTTAGCAGCGGACTGAGTACTCGAGTTAAGAGCGAGACCACAGGCAGATCTGTTTTGCATTATCTAACAGACTTGGTTCCAGCATCAACTGCTCCTGGGTACCTGCCTTAAATCTAGGGATAGACACTGAGCCACTGATGGGGCTCCATCAGTTGAAATAAACCAAATTATTTATGCATTTAAAGTCCCTTTATGTTGCCTGACCCCCTAAGCTGTAGCCCCCCACAATCCCAGCAGTGCCAAGTACATAGAGATGTTGGACAGCGTTCTCCCATCCTGACAACCTTCTCCATGAACTGGCAGGAACACAATCCTAACTCACCTCCACATTTGACAAAAAGCATGGAAAGAGAGGCAGCTAATAAAGATGGATTAGCAAAAGACAATAAAGAAAAAATTATTCAATTATAGAATACTCTGAGTTGGAAGAGACCCACAGGATCGAGTCCAACTCCTGCTGTTCCTCGAGTCCAAAGACCTCCAGGGAATAAATCCAACCACTGATCCCTCCGAGGCTGGAGAAAGGGGCTCTCTTATCAGGACAGTGACCAAAGGACCATCTAAGCTGAAGGGATTTGGACAGCCACTGTTCAACCTCTTCCTCCTCTTTACTGGGATGAAGAGAAATGATCCTCAGTAAAGCTGTACAACATTTTAGAGGTGAATTGCTTGATATGATGAACTGCTCATAAAGGACGTGCAAATTCTAATGCCACTGTCCACATCACAGAAATATTTTACCAGAACTATGTAAACACCAACCACAGGTTTTCAAACCCCAAATATGCTTAAGAAAATAAAGATAACCTATACTGAAGTTAAAAAAGAATTTCAAACCACTGCACTGCCTTTTGTACAAAATGCTAAATAATAGTTTACATTTACTTAAAAAAGGAGCATTTCCAAACATCACATGCTCTGATGGAGCTTAAGGAAAAGCCACCCATGCATGGAGTGCAGGCTCAGCAAGCCTTGACCCCATATGCTTCAGCTCTGCTTCATCTTCCACCAGCACAAAGAACACTTTCTTCCTTTTAAAACAGTCCATTCAATTAATCTGTTTGCACTTGAAAAACCAGTTGAAAGAGGAAAAACAAACTTTCTTGCTTTGGTCTGACTCTCACATCATAACCCAAAGTATGAATACAAGTCAGGGATGCAGAAGGATGAAACCCATCCTGAAGTTCTGTTTCTCATCATTTCATCAACTCATTTACTTTGATTCTCTGGTTTATTGGAAAGACAGGATTTTAAAGGCAAACCAAACAATGAAACATGCTTTATAAAACATGTGTTGTATAGCCAAAATTATTGACAGTTTACATTAAATACAGTTTCAAATACCCTAAATATTTGTAACTGTAGCTCCATTTGACTCAAATGCTGTCTGACAGAAGTATCAAAATACTCTCAAAAAGACCACTGACCTTCCACCTAAAAAGCAAGCTATGTGATTCATTATACAAAAATAGATAAATTGAGCCCATCCTCATGATAACACAGAATTAATCCAACCAATGAAAACAAATCTCTGTGAGAGCTGAAGTGTACAAATGCACAACGAGCTTAAAATCAGAGCTTCCTGTTTGCTCATTCAAACTGTAATTAAGTTAGCAACTTCAATTACATTGACTTAATACATCCTGCCTTGCAACCCCAACACTGACCTGCTCCCATTATAAAGTTACATCAAATAATCCAGTGCAGTGTCCTAACCTAACACACCAACTCGTTCAGCTGCTCTGCACTGTATTTATTCCTCTCCCTTCATTCCTCCTCTTAGCAAAGATCCCACAGCAGGGCAGGCTTCTAAGAAATCTGAAAGGGTTCTTGTATTTAACTCTGAAGCCCTTCACAAGCCCCTCCTAGAAGTCTTTCTCACATCCCTCACCGTGGTTTCGGGTTTAAATTCACCAGGGTTAGATGAAGTAGAACAGAGAACAGTGTGCATGTGACTGCTGCATCTCACCAGGTGAAACCCAAAAATAGCCCCACCGAAACAAGCCCAGAGAACTCCTCCTCTGAACCACGTCACCACAGAGACTTCTGGCAAATCATTTCCAGTGGTCTTCCCCCAGCTGATGGTCCAGGTGCCCAGAGCTGATCTAATGCAGCTTCTTAAAACAACCTCTGTGTCTCTACGAGCACTTTTTCACTAATTTCTTCTCCAGTGCTACTGACAACTGAATAAATTGCTGCATTTCCCATTTCTGGAATCTCCTGAGTACCTGATGGCAGGAACGGTAATTTTAAAGTCTTTCTACTAAGTGACATAAAAAAAATATGCAGTAATAGCAAAACCCCCCACGTTTAAATGCTAGAAAAGGCCTGGGCTGGTAATTCCCATAATAAACTACCTTTGCAGGGGGCCAAAATTGCTAAATCTGTGTCATGGTGATAATAAAAACACTGTTGTCCAAACTTGCCTGAGAGCCAGTCACATTTTTAGCTATTTCTCCTTCACTATATCTAAATATTTCCTCAGATAACACTTGAAGAAAGCATCTCATTCACTCTAAAAACATACATGAAGAATAAGCAAAAGCAAATTATGTATAAAAAAAACATTAGAGGGCCAGCAATAACTGGTAGATTTTTGTCCTTTCAGTAAATTACCAACTCAGTCAAAATACCAACTGATTTTGCTTTCAGAGCTGTGGAAGGTTTAATTTTCCTGTGCTGTGCCTATTTTTAGATACTTTACCCATAGTATTTACCTTTAGAGGTAAAAAAGCAACACAAAGTACAAGAGTGACATAATTAGAATACCTGGAGATGTTACCTTCTAAAACAGACAAAATCTATATATGATATATATATATGATAAACAGACAAAAAATATATGATAAAATTTTTAATATCACCACATTTGAGGTGAATGGCTTTAGGTTTCATTCATGGAAGGGTTTGGCAAGCTTGGATAAGCCCAGATCCTCAGTTACTGCTGCGGAATGTGCATTGTTGGTCAGTAAAACAGTTAATTAATTAATTCCACCCACAGCGTTTAACACAACCTCTCTTTTTCGTGGATCCCAGGCTTCCAGTGCAACACATCCCCCACGGGCTGCAGAGCTGAACAGCTGCTCAGGGCCCCAGAAAGCAGGGGGAGTTCCCTCCAGAAGGGAGGAAGAGGCTTTAAAATGCTAATAAAAATGTGTTGTGTGCATGTGAAAGTAGCATAAAGGGCATAATGCTTAACGAGTTTAATGCCAACTCAGGAAATCTAATTAGAAAATAATTTCATCCGAGAGTTCATTATGACAAACACTGACAAGCTTGAGGGAAGCTGCTGCTCTCAACAAGGAAAAATTTCAGCTGCTTTATCTCCTCGAAGTTACATACTGGCAAATGTCTGAACATTTTAATTCTTATACTCTACTACAAGGCATTCATAAGATGTGAATATTGTAATAATTTCTGAAATGAAATTAATACTTGGTTACAATCCTGTCGCTTTCCCTGCAGATTTTATTTTTATACAGTGTTACTGCTTTGTTACCTTCTAGGTGAAGGTTAGTTCTTATTTCTGCTGTTAAAGCTCCATTTCTGCAGGCAGGAGAGAGGAATTCAGTATCCTCTGAAGACCCACTAAGTGTTACTGCTGAAAACCACCAAGAAATGATTTTATTAGTTTCAGTGGCAGCCATGCTTTGGATTCTGTGGAAAAACCGTACCTGCAAGCAGGAGTTAAGTAATTATGAAATCATTTCACTCAGGATATGATTTCACCCTGACAGATCCAGCTCTGGATAAATTCACAGCTACAAGAAGTGCTAGAGAGCTCTGCACATCCTACCAGAGAGCCACAAAAAAAATGAAGGCCACACTTACAGGCAGCTGCTCTAACCTCAGGCTACAGCTGGGCTTCCTGTAGTCTCTATTATTATTTTTGTTGCCTGACCACAGTTTATGTAGTTTTTCACCAAACAGGGCAACAGAGACCTTGTATACTTTGAATTAATTGCATTTTGCAAAGCACTTAGAAAATCTGGGATGAAAGTTCACAACTTAAGATCAGTGCTGCTCATCTGTAACTATACCAAGAGCTCAAAAGCTTTCCTTCCCACTCAGAGGACAATTCCATCAACCTCCACGTTCCCAAAGCCCAACAATGGTGGTACCTGGTTCTGAGAAGGTATCGCTGATGTCATCGTCCTTATCGTCCTCGTAATCTTCTTCCTCATCATCGTTTTCAGACAGCTCGTGCTCACTGCCAAATCCTTCATCATGGTCCTCGTCTTCAATATCATCCTCATCCTCCTCCTCTTCCTCGGGATCTGCTTTGGCTGACTGCTCACCCAACGTGTCTGTTACAAAAAGAGAATAATTGTGCTCTTCTTTCTTCTGCGAGGAGTCCGACACGGACGTGCTGGCGGAAAGGCTGCTCTCCCCCACAGCCAGCCCCGGGCTCTCCTGGGGAGGGCTCAGGAGCAGTTCTTGAGTCTCTTTAAAAGGCAAAGCAGGAGGTGTGCTGTGACCGTGGGGGGACTCGAGTGCTTTCCTCTCCTGTCTCTTTGCCACAGCCCCGCAGTAGCAGGTGTTCTCCTTGGCTGCGTCGGCGTGCGCCTGGCTCAGCACGGGCCTGCTCTGCGGCAAGGGGTTGATCTTTACTTTTGCCTTTTTAACGTAGTCTTTACATTCAACATGGATGTTCACCTTTTCGTTGCTGTACACGTTGGCCTTGACCATGATCTGTGTGCTGGAAGCAGGCTGGCTGGCAGGTTTGCTGGCCTTCTGGGCACAGTCCGACAGCGCGGCCTCGGCCTGCACGTTCTTGGAGGAACAGACCGGCGCCGCTGCTCTGCTTGAAATTTTTTTGCCAGGTAGCAAAGGATTTAAAGGGTTTTGTTTTACACTAAAGAGCAAATCAGGGTAATAGAGTGAATCTGAGACAGGCTGGGAGTCCTCGCTGTTCAGCTGAGCCAGTGTGGGTGTTTTGCTTATCACCTCTTCATCCTGGTAGGGGCTTGAAAAGTCATCAAGGCCCAGGTAATCCACCTCTTTTGTTCCCCAGATGTCACAGCTGGTTAATTTAGTGTACTTAGTTAGGTCTTCACAGTAGGTATCCCACTGCTCCCACTTGGAGGTGAAAGCAGCTTCTTTGTCCAGGATGTCCGTAAAAGACTCCAGGTTCTCAAGGTCTTTGCAGTCCTCCATGAAAAGCAAGTTGTCCCTGGAGCTTTGCTGATAGTCCATTTCTCTGTCCTGTGCACAGTAAGAGAAGTTAAAAGTTAATACAAAAAAAGTATCCATCATCTCTTTCCTCTACTTAATCTAGTATGGGGAGCTCAATTCCAGTGAAGTGTGAGAGAGTGGTGATACAGGCAGAGATCTCAGCTTTGAACTAAAAGCTTCTTTTGAGGGTCAGAATTAAAGTTCAGCTTCTGTGCTTGAGCAACAGATCCTTCTGAAGACACTGCTCTTCCAATGACACCGTATTTCCCTACTATTGCAAATTCATCTGCTCATCAGAAACTAAACCAGTACCGATATCCAGGTATTTAAAATATGAAAGACATCACAAGCATCTCTATAATCTAGGTCAATCTTTGCTGTGTGCTTAACAGAATACACTTGAGTTTCCCAGTTCCTGGAGAACCTCATTCTAACATGACCAGTTAATGACCACGAGTGACCTTTCTCCTTTGATGCAGGGAGAAAATAAAAAAGGGAATGCTCATATATATATAAGTGCCTTGTGAGTCAACTTTTATTTCCCTTCCCCTGCATTCACAGCTTGGGTGAAGTAGAACATAGCAGGGACAAATTCTTCCCCGTGAGGGTGGGCAGGCCCTGGCACAGGGTGCCCAGAGAAGCTGTGGCTGCCCCTGGATCCCTGAAGTGTCCAAGGTCAGGTTGGATGGGGCTTGGAGCACCCCGGGACAGTGGAAGGTGTATTTGAGCCTGTGCCAATGGCCAGTTTGAAGAAGTGCCCACTGAGGAAGCATCACGTTTGCTGGACAAGCAGTCCAGCTCTTCCCTAACCAGCAGCCAGCAATAATGAATAATCTTCCAGCATTCTTGCACAAACACCCCTTTATTACTACAGCAACCTGGTGTTAGCCAAGGAGAGGAAGTCCTGGACACACACGGGTGACCTACCAGTTCATACATGAAGTCTGGATCCGAGCTGCTCGCCAGGAGATCCGTGCTCATCAGAGTCTGCTCGGAAAACAGGTGGCTCCGAAAGGCATCCCCAAAAGGAGGGTCCATTCCACTCACACTGGGCTACAACACAATGGACAGATGGGTCAAACACAATACAAAAAGGCATATTTTCGTCTTCAGCAAACAGGAAGAGGATCACCATTTCCTCCCAGTCTCTGAAGGTTTTTACCTCCCCAGATAAGCACATCATTCCCCAGAGCCAGAGAACGCTTTAAGAGCAGCTGACAACGTGCAGGAGCAATCAAAGGACACATTTCTGTTCACCACAGAGCTGCGAGAGCATTCACTGCTCCTTCATTCTTCCCTATTGGTTTGAAAGACTTATGTTTGCCAAGTTTTGGGATATGCTCCCATTTGTAGAGGATGAGGGCCAGTCCTGGCAAGATCTGGGAGTATCAGTAGGCAGGGTCTTCCCCCTCATACAAATCATTTTGTACTAAAGCAGTGTTGACTGTGTTTAGAGCCATTAGAACTCATAAAATTTCCATATGAAATTGAAAGGAAAGCAGAATTTATGACAACTAAATGAAGAGTGTTACCTCTCTCTCAAGAACGAAGTGAAATTTGACAAAAAAAGCATTATGCAGGATGACTGGGCGTGCAGGGAATGGGCAGCAAGGCCTTCTGCTACATTTAATTCCAGACCTCAATTTCTCTTCTAGACACTCTCACCCTGAGGGCTGGGAAGGGAGAAACACTGTGCTGCTGAAAGTCATTCAGTGTGCTGATGTGTGAATCACTGCAGTAATAAAAGGCTGTTCTGCTCTCCGGGCATCCTCCCTCACCAAAAGACAATTTGGCTGCAGCTTGAACAAATACAGGACCAAGAGCAGCACCACAGCTTCCACCACAAACACTACAGGGACCCTACAAAATATACATCCTTTAATCTCTCATACATTCTCCCTGCTAGTGCTGGTCAAATTTGTTCTTAAACAGAGGCAAAATTATTTACAGAAGCAAATAAAATCCTTACCTGAGGCATTTCCAAGCCCAGATTCCCCAAATCCAATTCCAAACTTCTTGTTTTATTCACTTGTAGATTCCTTTC
This sequence comes from Dryoscopus gambensis, assembly GCA_013389985.1. Lineage (NCBI taxonomy): Eukaryota > Metazoa > Chordata > Aves > Passeriformes > Malaconotidae > Dryoscopus > Dryoscopus gambensis. The sequence goes on from WEIT01011872.1 coordinate 771,370, forward strand.
CAGCTTTACTTCAGTCTCAGGGAGTTTACACTATCCATGCAATGAAATTTTTCCTTAGGATAACTTCAGTTCACCCTGATGGAGCTTTTCTATTTGTAGACTTCTGTGCAGAATAAACACAGCAAACCCCCAAGGAGGTGAGTAATCCTTCACCAACAAGGTGAAAGCTTAAAAAACAGCCAAAGGCAAGATTTTCCCCTGAAAACTGATTTTTTCCTCATGCTGTAATGTATAGAAATTTTCTTCCCCTGCCATCTTTCATTGAATGAAAAGCCACTGATGCTACAGAACAGAGTTGCTGCAAAAACATTTTTGGCCAAGTTACATTTTGTTGCCTTTTTTTCCTCTCTGCTGAGACCAGCAGCTCTATAGACACACCTGAAGAGAAAATCCTGCCAAATTTGGAACCATAATCAGCACACTGCTGGGTATCCAAGAGAGAGACAACCTTTATGACTAATGTAACAGCGCCAATAAACTCTAAAAATGTCTTAGGCAAAAGTCTCAAAATACAAATTTCAGAACAGGCAAAAATGCTGTTTCAGTGATATCTCCTCCTTTTCTTCAGGGATGAATCCATCCAGCATCAGATAAGATTACATCAATCACTCACACAGCAACATCTAGTGGTAGAGGATCACAGAAACCATCCAGCAGCCGAGTGCAAGAGACAGATTTCCCCAAGAGAATAAATTAAAAACTGTGCCAAATTCACAGCTGTCTAATAAAATATCTTCTCTATTAATTCAAGTAAGGCATATGTTGAAATTGGACCAATTTATTTGCTGGTAGTTTTACCAGTTTGGGAGTTTCTATAGACCTGCTCTACTTCAGGTGTTTGTCTAAGGACTCTTCAGAGCCTCATATCCTGCTCAGTCCTGCATTTTGAACAAGGTAAGGAAAACCCTCACTCAGCATTGCTCCTAAGTCAGACTTTGGTGCAATCTGCTCAGGCTGTGTTTATTCTCTTCTTTTGAAAAACAAATAGTAAACTCTAAGCGCTCTCCCACAGCTCAGAACCCTCCTCCAGCAGCACATGACAGCACCCCCGTGATTATTCCCACTTTCAGATGGTATCTCAGCTAGTTTGTCCTCTTTAGCATAGGGACCATCAGACTGTGGTACAAACAGACACTATGCAAAGAAGCCTTTACTTATCAAAACACGCTGCTTTGCAAAGAGCAGCTGGAATATAAAGAACAGCAGTTACAGGTCCAGTTACACAGGAGCTCTCAGTTGAACCCTCCTACCCCTGCCAGAGTGGCCATTCCTCACAGGGCCCCGTGGTGAAGGAGCCAGTTCCTTGGGAGAAAAGCTCCTTTCTGCTCCAAAACCTCCCGGGAACCCTTTACTTTACTTACTTAAAAGCGACTTTTAAGTGAAGTTTGTGCCTCAGCAACCCCCATCTCCCCTCACCCAGCACAGGCCCCAGCCCAGCAGGACTGGTCCTTCCCAGGTGGGGACGTGGCAGGAACGACTGAGTCACTTCTCAGCCTCACCTGCGCTGGGAGAAAGGGCCTGCTCTTTAAAACAAACACGTGATGCTCTCAGGCACAATGAGAGACACAAGAAGGTTATGATCCTAAATACCTGAACACTTTCCTTCCATGCAGATTGGTGCTTTTTTCACCAGCACATCAGATTAATACTTTGACATCACCGCCAGAGCAGCACCCGTGTTCACAAGGAGACTGCCAGAGTTCTCCGTGATACCAAGGGGAAGAAAGGAAACATTTGCTGCTTCTTCACTGGTTATTCTTTGTTGTGTTTTTGGGTAGAACATGGGCCTCAAGCCACAGCCAGCAAAGGGGGGTGAAACTTCATCTGTACCAACACTGATTTCAGTAACAACCAGCCAACACTTCCAGATGCCAGCTTTTGGATCACTTCCAAATCCTCAAAACGAACATTAAAGGCTAAAATACTTTTACCATCTCAAGGACTGGAGTGATGAACTTCTTGCACTATTTAATAACGCCAGTGCATGTCCTCCCAGGTCAAAGCAGCTAACCCGATTATCCCCGTAATTCTCTTTAGATTTAATTCTTGACATTTGATAATATTAATATTTAAATGTGACTTGAATCCCAGTAGGATCTAGTCAGCTATTCCACAACATAGGATTTTTCGTAGTAGCTCTGTGGAGGGGGGAAACACAGTGAGGCCATGAAAAGGAAGACTGCCTCAGGGAGCTGCACAATCCAGGCATCCTTCATGCTCCCAACAATGCAGCCCAACTTCCAACTGCTTTCCAAATTTCCCAGAAAGATCAAGATTGTCATTAAAAGACTCCTGGTATTTATACTTAACCCCCAGCGTTTCTTCACGAACTGGTAAATAAAGATGTATGGCACAAGTCAGTGACACATATGGAAGCACAGGTGTAAAATAGGAACTTGCTGGGAAGGAAAGTAATTTGTAGACTGCAGTAAAGTCCTGTTTTTACAGAATTTATCATTACTGGCACTTTCAGCCCAAGACTGAGTTAGAAAAGAATAGTCCAGCTGTTGTGTTATCTATAATGAATGCAGCTCTGAATGAACTAAAAGAGCTGTGACAGAGCTCAAGTACAGCAGCACTAAGAATTATTGAAGATAAATATAGCAGGAATTTCTACTTCAGGACAATTTCCATTAATGGCCTCTGTCAGCCCTTCCCAAATGCAGACACAGGTGGAATACAGAGCCCGAGGCAGCGGGCAGGGTGCCGGCTCCTGTGGCAACAGCCTGCAGGGAAATCAGATTAAGGTGATTAAGGAGCCAGGCCCGGAGCTGGTTCTGTGTCTGCAGATCTGGAGTCACAACAGTGCCCAGCTCTGCTCCTGGGAGGGGACTCCTCCCTTCTCTTGGGCCTGAGGAAGGGCAGGACACCTGAGGGAGAGCCTGCAACACAGGGAGAGGGATTGTTCACCAGGGCCTGGAGTGCCAGGACAAGGGGAATGACTTGGGCAGGGTTAGATGGGATATTGGGAAGGAATTGCTCCCTGTGAGGGTGGGCAGGCCCTGGCACAGGGTGCCCAGAGCAGCTGTGGCTGCCCCATCCCTGGCAGTGTCCAAGGCCAGGCTGGACGGGGCTTGGAGCAGCCTGGGACAGAGGAAGGTGTCCCTGGCCATGGCAGGGGGTTGAAACGAAATCATCTTTAAGGTCCCTTCCAGCCCAAACAATTGCCTGATTCTGTGATCTTGGGAACAGCTATGTCCATCTAACGTTTCAGAATTTGGGCTACTGATGGAAGCATGCATATGTACGCTGGTTAAAATCCCATCAGTCATCAACAAAGAACTAAAGCCTGTTCCATAGAGTTAACACCTAATTAATCTAAAGACAAATCCTAATTAAAAATAATCCCTTGTATATAATATTTACTTTCTGAAGAGTTCAAACAGTGGTTCCAAGATGCCTGGAAAGACTGAATTTCACACAGGGGAGCAGCAGGTGCATTACCTGGGATTACTGGTCTAACCCAGCTCGCAGCAGGAGCTAAACTCCAAATATGCAGCATTTAGGACACACAGAGCAGCTCCTGTGCATGTGCTGCCTCCCTGGGCCACTAAAACACCCTCCTGCCACAGCACAGCACCTCCAAAGAAGCCCCTAGAAGAGAAACCCCCAAACTGCAGCTTTCAGCCTGGCACCTCAAAGTCTTTCTCGGTCACCTGCGTGAATCATTTGTACCGTGGCTGTAACTAAAGTTGCTATTTCTGGCCCAGTTCAGCTGTGTATTTTGTACCACTGGAAAGGCACATGCAGCGTGGCTGTGCTGTTTTGTTGGCTGCACAGTGCTTATTATCCCAGCAGCTAAATGCCTGCTGTAAGTGCATTACAGGAACAATTACACTTTCATGACGGTGACTGCATCACACAGCACAGCTTGTCAAAGTCACAATTTCGATGCAGGTATAAAAAAATAGCTCACAAGAGCCTGCCAGCACTAAACTTAAAAGCTCAGCCTGAAACATTCATGGCCAACTCTGAATTTCGGAGAAAGCACAAAAACTCTGCCACGTGCTTGGAAAGAACCATTATGTACCGTGCACTGTTTGCTGTATCTGGACATTTTATGAAGTAGTGGAGTTAGAGATGCAAGAAGTTCTCCTGCACGTCTCTTAAAAACATTTTTTTCCTTCCACAGTTTGTGCCAACTTGTTTTCTATTACAGAACAGCCTCTGCTCAAGGCAGTCTTCAAGCTGAGAACGTGCAGACTGCCCGGGGTGGAGCCCATCCCTGGAGGTGTCCAGGGAACAACTGGACATGGCTCTCAGGGCTCTGGGCTGGTTGAGAAGGTCGGACTCGATGGTCTTGGAGGTCTTCTCCAACCTCAATGATTCTGTATTTTTCTTACTTTTGTTTCTGAATGACGTTCCTTTTTTTCCTTCCTACGTGATTCTTCAATTATTATCCAGACTTTAAAAAATTCTTTTACTTTTCTTCCCCACCACAAAGACACTACGTTTATTAGTATTATTATTATTTCATACCAGTGAGCAAAGACACTCTTTTAAAATGTCTTCCTGTATTTCCACCCACTGAAATCTCATTCCTGGACTCACCAAAGCAGCCAAGTCCCTCTACCTTCTTGGTGATGGATTTCTATTAAAATGCCAGCACGAGCATGTAAGGCATCATGCTCTTCGCTTTTTCTATCCCGGAGAGAAAACAACATCTGCTTAAGAACCCCAGCCCCTGAGTCTGATGGGGCATTGCCACTTGAAAGAAATAAAGATATGCAGACTGTTTCACTTCTTCTAAGTCTCTTCCCTTCAGGAGAGGGAAACTGTTACTTCACTGTCTCTGTTCCCTTTGCTCCACTGACCATCCCTTCCCCCTCCAGTGTTATTTTTCCAATCCTACTCACCCACAGCAGACAGATTTCAAGTCCTGGAAGCGATACCTCTAAAGAGAAGCTCTGGCCTGCAATGATGCACACACCACGTCAGGCAGCAGAGCCCAGGAGCCCCCAGAACACAGCACCCAGGTACCCGCCATGCCAACGCCAAGTCCCAGCTCTGGGGGGGCTCCAGCTGGGCCAGCAAACAGGCAGATCCCACAAAAACTGATGGAGTCACAGTCACACAATGGTTTGGGTTGGAAGGGAGCTTAAAGATCATCTGGTTCCACTCCGCTGCCAGGGGCAGGGACACCTTCCACTAGCCCAGGTTGCTCCAAGCCTCGTCCAACTTGGCCTAGAACACTTTCAGGGATGGGGCAGCCACAGCTGCTCTGGGCACCCTGTGCCAGGGCCTGCCCACCCTCACAGGGAAGGATTTCTTCCTAAAATCCCATCTAAACCCACTCTCTGGCAGTGGGAAGCCATTCCCTGTGTCCTGTCCCTGGTAAAAAGTCTCTCTCCATCTGTCCTGCTGCTCTTTCAAGCCCTGCAAGGCCACACTGAGGTCACCCCAAAGCTTCTCCTCTCCAGGCTGAACACCCCCAGCTCTCCCAGCAGAGCTGCCCCATCCCTCTGCTCATCCTGGTGCCTCCTCTGGGCTCTCCCCAGCAGCTCCAGGTCCCTCCTGTGCTGGCCCAGGGCTGGGGCAGCTCTGCAGGTGGGGGCTCACCTGAGGGGGCACAATCCCAACCCCGTTCCTGCTGCCCACGCTGGGGCTCAGCCCAGGGCACGGGGGGCTCCTGGGGGCCAAGGCAGGCCCAGCTCTCACCCACCGGCACCCCCAGGGCCTCCTCCCAGGGCTGCTCCAGCCGTGCATCCCCAGCCTGTGTTTCCATCCCAGCCTGCATCGATACTGACCATCATGCAAGAAGCTGAAGCACAAAAAAGTGATGATTTTTTAAACTAACAAACATTGTGCATCAACAAATTTTGTAACAACTATGCCCAGATTAATATATTCCTACTAGAAGCAATTTTCTGTATGTTCTGGAACAAAGACTGAGATTTTATTCTTATTTTAGCGCCAAGAGTGGGATGTGCTGCATGTTAAACTTATTAGAACTACATTAACAGGCTTCAATTAATTTAAAAAACTTGTTAGAGTTAAAATATTCATAGCATAAACCTTTATTAAAATAACGCTGCAGAGTTAGGAGAGTTGTTTGCACACAAGAACGAGTAGTAAAACTAACATTAAAATTTTTTTTGAGCCACAGATTTCCTCTGAAGCAGAGTTGGGAGAAAGCAAAGACAAAAAACAAAGGCAAAACTAAACAACAATTCATCTTCCAATCTCCAGCAATATTCTACATCCCGACAGGATGGCCATTCCTATATTTTTTTCTGACAGAGTCTTTCAGACTAAGAGAAAAATTAATTCTGTAGTTTCCAGGAAAAAACAAAAAGCAACACAATTCTTATGATGAAGGGAATGGTACAGTCTGGTCTACTCTTCATACTGTGAAGTTATGATTGTTATACTCTCGTTAGAAATGGGGTATCTGTACCAAATATTCAAAGCCAGCAGCAAATCTAAAAAATGCATCAGTTAAAATTGCCCAAAAAGTAAAAAAACCCCACAGCTTAAGAGTTCAAAACCAGAAGGATTAAAAAAAAATAACCAGGGAAATTATTATAGCAAGGTCTAAACCTTAAATTTACAAATTTCAGAAAACTTCTGGTTTGACTTTCAGGCCAGTGCCAATTCTCAAGCACTTCTTATGCAGCGCCAAATCTCCTTATCAAGGTTCGATGCTAAAACATTCAGTTAAGCTTCCCCAAACCACAGAGCACGGCCATGAGGCCACGGGAATCTAAACCTGTGGGTTCCCTTATTTATCCCGCTGCAGACTATCAGTCTATTAGTGGGACAAAAGCTTCTATTTGTTCCCAATTAATTCCTGCTAATGCTGACGGGACTTCAATCTCTGTCCTTCACAAGGCTGTTTGCCTCTCTCGTGATTTAAAACCCCCCTGGGGAGGACGCTCGGGCCTGCTGCAGATTGCTCTTGTCAGGGAATACTCCCACCAAACACAGAATAATTCCGTCTTGGCTCAGGTAATCTACTGCCCACCGACACTGTCTGAGGTCTCTGAGCTGCTGTTATTTATGTACCTACAAAGAATCTCACCGAGATTGTTTTAGCAGGACAGGTTTCTTGCAGAGCTATCACACTCAGGGAAGCTGTGGCTGTCCCATTGCTGGAAGTGTCCAAAGCCAGGCTGGACAGGGCTTGGAGCAACCTGGGCTAGAGGAAGGTGTCCCTGCCCATGGCAGGGGGTGGGAATTAAATCATCTTTAAGGTCCCTTCCATCACAAACCATTCTGGGATTCTGTGATTTATTTTCCATAGAAATTCTGACTTCTCATTTAAGATGCCAACAATAGAAATCGACCACATTTCTAAAGCACCTGCGTCTGCTCCTCCGTAGTTTTTACTATGAAAACCCGTTTCATAATAATCATAATTAACCTTCCCCACAAGGATGCTCGGAAGCGACCTTAGAGGCCTTTTAAACGCAATCTTTAACACATTTAGAAGCGTTTGAAAGACAGTACGAGAATCTCCTTCTGTTTTGCATGTTACGTGGAGCATGATTCCAACAAGTTACCCCTCGAGAGGCAGCAACAGGAGGACCACGATCACTTGGAGCGAGACTCGCACATTTGAGGCGGCAGCGCGGAGCGCTCCGAGCCGCTCAGCCTGTTGCGCGGGGAAGCCGGAACGAACAGCGCGTGTCTCACACCGAGTGTGGCAGAGAAATTACCCTGGAGACCGCATCCCCTCGGGCAGCCGGGGCCCTGGGAAATGCCGAGGGCTGCCAGGGACAGGGGGAGGGCACGGCAGCGCTGCCGCGGGCACGGAATAACGCCCGGGGTGGGGACCCCGGGGACAAAGGGGGAATAATAAAGACCGGGCTGGAGTCGTCGGGGACATGAGAGGCTTTCGGCAAGGTGCTCCCGGCTCGGAACCCGCCTGAGCTTACACCCCACACGGACAGGTGTTCGACCCCCGTGGGGGGGGCACGCTGAGACCCGCAGGCGGCTCCTGAGGCGGCCCGGGGAACTCACGGATGTTTTATAACCCAAACCTGCGGGGATGGGCTGGGAGCGGGCGACGGGAACGCGTCCCGTGCTCCCCTCAGCGCGGGGCTCGGGACCCCCTGCGCGCGGGCACCGCCCCGGGCCGGTGCCGACACCCAGGTGGGACAGCGTCCCTGAGGCAAAGCG
>WEIT01011872.1:780759-793226 GCA_013389985.1 Dryoscopus gambensis
GAGCGCGGTGGGGCCGCAGCGCGGCCTCGGCTCCCGAGGGCGGGCCGGGCTCGCGTCCCGACAGCCCCATCCTGCTGCTCTGAGGCCCTGCTCGCGTACTTACCCCTTCATCCATCCATCTTCTGCCCGCAGCTCTGTGTTTTTCCTACTGTCTTCAGCTACACGCACAACCACCTTTCACAGTGACAGGTGGCTGGCCTGGACTGCTTCAGGTAACTGGAGAAGTCATTACTAATAAACATAATATAATATAGACCCAGCCGTTCTTGTCTTGCTACTTGTAAAGAATATGTATCCTATTCTTTAAAGAAGTTTTTTGCATTTCACCCCATTTCTTCTTTTTTGGCCCCAGAGACTCCATGACATTTAATTATGGAAACAAGGGAGCAGACACCCACCTCTGACCACTCAGCCCTTCACAGGAGTAAAATGCTGCCATGATTTCCACTAGGGGAAAAGTAAACTTCCATAAAGTCTCCAGCACAATTTCTTGTGAGGGGCAGAGATGCAGATATCTGCATTTCCTAAACAATACGAACAAAAGCAGTTAAAAGAATTTGAAATGACCCTCTCCTAAACTCTCGCTCTACACATTGCCAGAGTTTATGACTTAAGTCTTCACAACTTGACTGTGGAGTCAGTTTCCTTCACCTGTCTAATTTTCCACCCAAGTATCTTTTACCACAGGCACAGGTTTTCTCTTTCAAGCACAAATTTCTTTCTTTTACACTTGAACGTTCTGTGTTCTCTTCTGCTGTTGGAAAACAAAGAGCGATGCGTGATAAAGGCTCTGGTACCCGTATTGTTTGTTAAACACCAGTGGCTGAACCCCTCTGTTCTCATTTCCTGCAGTCATGCAAAAAAAGAAATTATCCCAAACAGTGTTAATTTCTGGCACACGTGGAGCAGACCATTCCACAACGCCACGCAGAGAGAACGTCACACAACATCCACAAAACAGACACAAAACATTATTCTTTCAGCTTCTTCAGTCATGCCACCACCCGGCATCTGCTTCAGAGGAAGTATTAACTGCTCTGAAAAAGGGGAATTCCTTTCTGGGAAGCATCTAAGTGAAAATGACTCTATGGTTTCTTGGCGTGGAATAGCTCTTTCCATAAATCCAGCACCGGTGAGGCACTCCATGGGAACTCTGTTTTGCTTCTCTCTTCTAGAGCCAGGGATAGCTTAGAACCTAGAACAGAGGGCTTGTTAAAGACAGTGGTAACACAATAAACTAACAGCACTGTTTGTCACTGACTGTTTTCTTCTGGAATATTTCCCTTTAGGGTAAATATGAGAAGCAGATCAATATATCTTAAAATCTCAAACCTGTCAACGACGTCCTGAAGTATTTCTCTCCCCCTCCTCATACAATGTCAACATTATACTCCAAACACTTCCAATGTCAAGCAACAACCTTAAGTTCCCATATGATCACTTGGTTTCAATTTTCCTAGGAATTACTTGGTACAGACTGTGTAACGTGACTGTGTATGCCATCTTGCATGGTAAAATACAGCTCTTAGACAGTAACATGACAAAAAAATCCACTATTCCAGTCCCAACAGCTGTTACGCTTATTTGTAATAATGGGCACAATTCTTCCTTCTTTTGCAATTCTGGATCACTGCAAGTTACATGTCAGGATCTTGGAATTTCCTGTGTAGTAACGAGTGCTGTCCCACTGAACAAGTTAACGGTGCTATCCAAGAGGGAAAAGCAAATAAAATATTAACCATTCCATTATGTCTTTGCGCATAACGATAAATGGAATAACTGTAATTTATCTGGACACGAGGTAAGGAAGCATTCAGGAAGCAGCAATTCATGCTTTGAAGGTACTCCTCAGCAAACAACTGGCCAGGTCCATGCCCAGCCCCACGGACTCAGCTGACTCTGGGGAGCCTCAGGAACCTCTCGCCCACGTTGCCATGTGCTCTCCCAGCTCTGCAATACCAGCGGTCAGTACGAGACAACTGTCATGTTTGCTGCTCAATTCGAGCCATTTGCTCCTATAAATATCCTTCAAATGTGCCAGGGATCAAATCAGCCTCCTGTCAAAATCACTACGAGGCGTTCACACAGGCAAAAAGCTGCCCATCCAGTCCTACTAATTTAACTTCATTACAATTTATCCACATCATCTAAATTGCCTCACCTCAACTCCCAGTATCCGATTAAACCCAGGCCCAAGTAACAGTTAAACATGGCACAAAAACATTTTGTATCAAGCAGATGATTAGTTTTATTTCCAGGCATGAGAAATTTAAGGCCAGATTTCTCAAGAACACAATGCATTTGGGGAAAAAAAAATTGCCATCAGCACCTGATACCACTGTTTCTCCTCTCCTCACAGTTTATTGCACACATTTTTGTCCAGTGCAAACAGAACAGGGGTGAACAGCACAACCACAGACAACCTAAGACCTGCAAATATAAAGTGTTATTTCAGATAAAATGAACAGGAAATGTGATTCCACGACCCGTAAAAATAGACATTTTCATCACATCTGGAGTTAACAGTCAAAGATCGACAGCACCAAAGAGGAGTATAAATTGCATTAGGCACACTGGCAAATGGTACAGTAGGAAAAAAACACAGGACTTTGAAGAAGCCACTTGAAGAACATGAGAAAGGTTAAGGCATTACTGCAGGCTTCGCATCCAACCAGCTGTGGGAAGGGCGCCTTCGGGTCAGTGGAGTTTTTCATCTCTTCTTCACCTGCAAAGCAAGAGGCAACTTCATTATTCCTTTCCATGGAGACAGTTTGCTAACTGGAGGCCTGGCTGTTAACCACAGCTATTTCCATTCCACAAACGCACTGAGCAATGGTCGAGAACTGGGGATAATTCATCCGTGTGGATGTTTTCTTGGCAGTTTCATTTCTGAAGTTGCTGCAAGTAGTTTTAGTTACATTATAAGCTGGTAGAACAACTATTTCCCTCAAATGTTTTCACTGCTCTAACACCATCCAGTGAGCTGGATGACAGCCCTTCCTATACTTGCACAAAGACAGTTCCTGCTCTGAGAACACAGACTGTGAACTCACCAAGCAAAGGAGAAAAGGCAGTGTTGGATCACAGTTTGGAAGAGTCCACAGCCTGGATTTACCACGGCTACCAGAGCTTTGTGTGCTCTTACATGCTGCCATCCAAGCCATTAACTGGGTGATGTATCCAATGAATTGCTATAAAATCATCCCTTGGACGGGAGGGAGGCTGCCTGAAAGCACAGAGCAAACTTGTGTAATTTGGCACAGATCAATCAAGTCAGCATACACAGAGCTCCTCAGCAGAACAGGAGGAGCTCACTGGAGCATTTTCAGCCTGCTCAGCTGGTAAAGTAAAACGAGTTTGCTTAAATCATCCTTATTTTTAAGGATCTTTCCACTTTGGGAGTTAGGACTTCATTCTCTTTGCATTTTCCATCCTAATCCACCCAAACCTCAACTGAAAGGAACACGAGGCAGAAACAAGTATAGTACATGTTCCTTGAATGCTGGAAAAGCACATCTCAAAATCCAGAAATAACTGGTTGCTACACTGATGGGAATCCATGCAGTGTCAGAGAGATATCCCAACTGTTATCAGATGGAATCTCTCTCACAGCTCCCTGCAACAGCACTCAAACAAGACTGGAGTGCTATGACCTGTGACAGCCCAACTAAGAACAGATATTTGAGGATTATTATATGCTTTTACTTTTTCAAATAATTCTTTCTCAGGGACAAGAATATTAATTTAATTCCAAAATCAAGCTAATGAAATCAGATGAAAGGTTAAAACAAACTCCTTCACGTAACACAACATGTGCTGTGCAGGGCTTAAATGCTCCATTAATAAGTTTAAAAATGACAGCTCCTCACAAACTCTGTAGTCATCTCCAAACACACAAGTTCCCTCTCTTCCTTGGTATGAATTTAATTCCAGTTCTCTGGAGAATCCTGCACTGAAATGGAGTGGGAAAGGTCTGGTTCTGTTAGCAGGAGTCCAGAGGTTGTGCCTCACCTCCTGCCTGTCCTTGCTGGCTTCAACACACAGACCATGAAGCCCAATTTTTATGTCCAGACAACTCCATTTCAGTTTCAGATCCCAGGCAACTGAATCATCCTATGGGATTCGGGGATCTGTGTGCCCATTACCAAAACACACTGTTCTCTGTTTTAGCTAACTAATTATATGTTAGCACCCAAGCAGTGAAAATGCTCCTCGGAAATTCTGCTTGACTGACTTAGCTAATTACAGGCCTGGAGTTGAAACAGGGCCAAGTCTACCTTTAGCTTCTGCTCGGTGCTTAAAAGGAGCTACAGACACACACACAGGCCCCAGCCTGACAACATCCCAGTTCCCATGAAGCCTTCTCTGAAACTGGGGAGCAAATGTCCAGGACACTTCACAGAAAGCGTTTAACAGAGCTGGAGCATCAGCTGTCACTGCCTGCTGCACTGAACTGAGACTGCGTTGTACAAGGACAAAAAAACTCTGTTTAATTATTCAGTTACCAGCTAAAAAACTATAATCATGGGTGCTTGTTTCCACATTTCCTTGATTTGAACCTTCAATTCCAAATGCTGCCCCCCCCCCGGACAAGCCCAAGAGCATTAAGGTACTTTTAGTACAACACTTTATTTTTGCTGGCCCTGTCAAAAAGCCCAGGAGCTGCAAGAACCACATTCCAGCAGCACTGCCCAGATAGCAACCACCAGGCTCACCTGGGATCAAAGCTGCACACAGGCTGTCATTAACAACCAAATAAACCATCAAGCTGTGAGCTCAGGGCTAGTGCAATGTATTGATAGGAGATAAAGAACATCCTAATGGCAGTTCCCACTCCAGCTTCCCAAATGAATGAGGGCAGCTCTGTGCTGCCTTGGAAATCGGGACAGGTCTTAGGTGAAATGACAGCAGGCTTGAGGAGAGCTTTAACTACTGGTAAAGATTAGGAAATCCACTGATGCTAGCTATTAAAAAACACCCCAGACTAACTTTTTTTTTTTTAAGGAATGTTTTGTTCTCCTTATAAATCCCTGAACACAGCACCACATGACAGGATAGAAAGAAAAATAACTGTCAATAAATAATTCAGTTCGAGTTTGCCACATATCTAATCAAGATTAACATCCAAAATGTTTTGTTGCAGCCTGTAGAAAGACAGGTGTCTCCTACAAAAGAGCTGCAGTAGTTTGAGCACGCTGCTCACGCTACTGTTCAATGTCTCCTGAAGCTTTACCACACCAAATATATCAATAAATCCGATCATACTCACCCAGTGAATGAACTGCAGCACAGCACAGACATCCTTAAGGCCAGTGATATCTAAGGTACCAGATTGTTTCATTGCTTAACTGAGGCCCAAAGAGAGGGTTGAGTTGAGCCAGAATTGCAATCAGCCAACTGCAAGACAACCCCCCAGCCCAAGAGAGACAACATCAGCCAAATGACAGAGCCTGTGACAATGGAAAGGTTGTCCAAACACGAGGACTACAACAGAAGAAAAGACTATTTCGGGAAGGTCTAGGTTAAAATAAAAATTCTACTCAAGCTCATACACAAGGACCAGACACCCGCAATGAAGTTATGGCACCAAATCATTCTGAAACCGAAAGATTGTCCTGGTCAATTGAAAGCAACACAAAACCATCTGATAGCATTTCCCTCATACTTCTCTTTTGTCAGGAAAGTGTTTTGAGATACATGAAACTCAGGTATTTGGGGGCTCAGAAGATGGAAACATAAAAGAGACAGACCTTTTTTCAATGCCTTTGAAGCATCCTTTAAACAACAACCTCTGAGAAACATCCTCTCTCTCATTTGCTTTTCAGTGCATGACAACCTGCCCTTGGTATATTTTTTTCAGAGACTGAACAAAAGTGAATTTAAGTACAGAGGTCAAAACACAAGGACCTGAAGCAAAAGGGTACAATGCTATAGGAACACAAAAAAAAAGACCGAAAAACAACCCCATAAGAACAACCCCAATATGACAACAACCCCAGACCATCAGCACAAGCAGCCTTGTCACTGGAGCAGAGCACAAACTAACGCTGCAGAAACCACGGCCAGAACTGAGAACAAGAGGAATGTAGTTTGTGGAAAATATCCAGGAAAGCTAAACAGAAATAAATATTCCACTGTTAAAAGATACATTCGCTTTGTAAATGTTACAAGAGTCAGAAAAAGCAATGGATGCTTCCATGGATTTAAATCTATGTTAAATACTAACTATATAAACACATTTAGTGAACACACTGGCTCATCTGTCTGCTATTTCTAGAATGCTTTGTAAGGAGGAGAAAAAGCAGAGCAGCTTTGTAATGGGAGCTGCCACAAATGTATCAGAGTGCTTAGGCAGTCATGGAAAATTCCACACAAACCTTGATGCTCTGACCAGCAAACCAAGTGCAGGTCGGCTGCAAAACGTCTGGAACAGCCACGGACAAAAGATGCAGGTCAGACTTAAAGAAAACACATCAATCCTCTTAAAATTTACCAATATTTCTCTGCAATGCCCCTTTCAGTTTTGCATGGGGTAGAACTCCAGCTAAAACAAGGAGCTGAGCCTGCAGCAGTCCATCAGTCACACAAGCCTTGGAACACGTAGCAGGCTCTACAAAGGAGTTAAAACATCAGCAAGACACCACTGAGAGCAGCCAACAACCTTTAGGTTGACACGTTTCTACTTTGCTGTCCAAAGCAGTGACAACGATGCATTTTGAGCCCATGTAAATCATGGTGTTAAATCTCCTTAAGGGAAAAGCAAATTAGCTCTTAAAATTACCGTGGAATTTCTTGTGTGAGGGTTAATTTTCAGATCCAACAGACAGATCCAAAGGTGCCAAAGCACTGTGCCATCTGCCTCCAGCATCCCCAAGTAACACAAGTGGGAGGAGGGTAGAACACTAAAAGCCTGTTAAAGCACATTATTCCTTTTGTCACTGCAGGAAGGAACTCCAGGCACGAATCTCTCACCTCTCGCTGCTTCCCGAGCTCAGGCCCAGCATGGCTGTGAATTAAACGAGCTGGGGGCACATTCAGAACCTCACCCTGTGTAACCAGGCTGCGGGAAAAGCAGCGTGGAGCTTTCAAAAGGCGTTTGTTGGGGCCACGCTGGATACCCGAGCTCTGCACCAGGGTGGCATTAGGGCAGCAGCACATTCCTGCTCCCTGCTCTGCGAGGGCTGAGGAATTTAAAGCAGTTGTTAGGCTACCACGGCCTTGCATTCAAGGTAAGTCATGAAAAAGCTTTTCCCATGTTTTGCTTAAGTGATGCCGCTTTATACAAGAATCCAGCGTGACAGCACCAAACAAAATGCAGCTTTCAGAGTAAAACAAACCTCTGTATTCAAGATGCAACGTTCCAGAGTTGCTAAAAGCAGGTATGGCATTCGAGCCACCCACAGGCCCTGAAATTCTACCAGATCCCACTTAGAACAGTTACTGTTAATTACCCAGCTCAGACAAGGAAATTAAAGTCCCTTCTGTTGTACCAGAAAGATTTTTTAAAAGGTCTTCCCATCACAACTGCCATCTGTCTGTGCTCGTGTTACAAATTAAGGTCCTGCTATCTCTGTTTAAATGTCAATTTGGGCATCCATATTTTAATCCTGTTAGACTCAGTAGCAAATAATACGATTTTCCAAGCACCCTGTCCTCTGTTAGGACACGATGGCACTGTTCAGGAACTGCTTTGTGCACAGCAAAATAGATTCAGACTCCGGCAGTAGCTCACAATCTGGTGTAACCTCTAATTTCTGCAGCAGTAACTCCTTAGACTTTGCCTTAGATTTTATGAGGTTCCCGGGAATGGTTTATTCTTCAAAAGGCTGCTGGGTACAGGATCTGTACACAAATTAGGCACTTGCTCATGCAAATATCTTCCATAGAACAACCAAATGAATCCCACGTAATCAATAAGGGTATTCAAAATGATCACTGTTAAATCTAAATACAGAAGAAACAGCTTTAAGTTGAAATGTGACTGACTTCAACTTCAGTTCAGTGCAAATCCATTTGTCAATCAAGCGGTGTTTAATGAAGACAGGAAGTTGTTTTTTCCCTACTTTCAACTGGCAAGGTAACTCAAAGAGTATAAAAGCAGGTCCAGCAGAAACTAAACAGCTCTAGAGAGGAGCACAGAGCAGCACCAGCCACCTGCCAAGGACACACCAATACCTGGGACAGCAGAAATTATTCTAATCCTAACATATCCAACAGAGAACCCTCAGAAACAATTCTCTGGGCTTCCTTCAAGACTGGTATGAAAAATTCAGTCTCTTTCTTTAATCACTCAGAATTAAGGTCTGAAATGTTTTCAATGTCTCCTCCCCCATAAAGAAAAGGATACATGAAAAAACTTCTGTATGTTTGGATAAAAAGGAGGAAAAAACATTGCACCAGAATTTCTGAGGTTCTTTCCAACCAGGGCTGTTCTACAATTTAATAAAGAATAAATGAACAAATGAAAAAAGAAAGACTGTGTGATGAGGCAAGTTCTGTCTTGGAACACGAGGAGAAAAATCTGCTTTTTGTTGCATTCTGGCAAGCAGACACTACAAATGTAATTTATGTGGTTGGGTACAACTACTAAGGGTTGAAAACATCCCAAGATTTTACTGCTTTGGTTTTTTTTTCCAAAGTACAACTGGAGAAAGCCAAAGGAAATTCAGAAATCAAGCTAGAGCCCACAAAATTACCAAAGAACCCCTGGACATGCAAGAGCAGATTATAAAACATGTTAATTACAGTAGGCTTTATAATGGGTCTGTTTAGATAAAATAATCAGCTAAACTTACAAGTGAAATACCACCGTCCATTTGGAGAGCTCACAGAATTCAGCCACAAGTTAAGAAATTCTACACCAAATACATTTCACGTCATAATCCAGAGGAAGCTGCAGTTGCCATATGGCCTCTACTTCAAGCAAAGCTGTCCTTCAAACAATAAAGACACCAAACCCTGAGCTGCAAGGGTTTTAGAAGACTGGGACATGATTTCTGCAGGAAAAAAACCCAAGCGAGAACTTTAAATTTAAACAAAACCAAAACAAAGCTCAACTCTCCTCCGAACTAAAAATCATCCAACTCGCTGTAACATAAATGCAGCAAACCACTAAAAATGACCAAAAAGTTGCCCTTTCTCAGCCAAACATTTGGGAGCTATTATGAGACTGGGCTGCTACGCCCTTCATGTGCAGGGCAAGGAGACCTTCACTGCACTGAGATCCCCAAATCTCCATCCCAAATTCAAACTGCTTGCACTGCAAAGCTCTTCTCAAATTTCTATATCCACTCAGCAAAACTCGAATTTAAAAGCTGCCATGGATACAAAACAGAACCAAGTTTGCTGGACTTTTACAGTTAAGCAGGAGTGAATTCTTAGGAGTTCACATGTCAAACACTCTGAATAGAAATAATTTTTTAGAAGCATAAACCTGTATTAACCCTGAATATCACACTATAACCTAAACCAAACCTGTGTAAGTTGTAGCACAGTCTAACCCAACAGGCCTCTCCTGAAACATGCCAACACTGAGATGCATTTCTCTAAATAGCCATATTAAATTCCTTTAATTAGCATAACTAATGCCTAAATAGTTCAAGAAAATACAGATACTACTCAGGTCCACATGGAACTCCAAATAATAATTTTTAACCCTTTTAGCAAGTTAACCCTTAAGATCAAACCAGACTTTTACCACTTTACCCTCCATAACAAATTCTTTCAAAGTTATTTCTGCACAGAACTTTTTCTTTTAAAAGATCAGTCTCTACAGTCTTTAAAAAGAGAGAAAAACACAAGCAAGCTTTGTCTTGCAGCCTCCAGCTACAGCTGGCTTGAATCCTCATAAAAACCATTATGTGAAGAGCTCTCAACAAGTCACTTTGATATTGCTACTAAATCTCCTACAGAAAGGAGGCAGCCTCAAAATATACTGTGCATTTAAACAGAAATAATCTTAATATATCAAAGTCTCACTAAAAAAAACCCACCATGCAGAAGTTTTCCCACCCACCACTCTAACAGATTTTGAGAATATATTCAAAGAATCTTAAAGAAAACTGTTCAGTGGGTTTGGATTAGTATTGCCTCAGAATTAAATGTAAAGTAGAAAGGAAGAAGGCAAAAAAAAAAATCTAAGAACCAGGAAAATCCTAGAATTGACCAACTATCATTATACTTGTGAGCAAACGAGGCAGCAAACTGGAGAGGAGGAATAGCAAGTCCATGCAGAGCACGTGTCAGCAGACAAAAAGAGGAATTAAAGTTACTTTTAATTCAGTATTTTCCAGTGGGAAAACGTTTTCTTCAGCACACTGAGGGTCTTTAGAACTCAAAATTCTAAGAGCTGACAAAGAACACCACGTGTCTAAATGACTGTGACACATTCAAAAAGCTCCTAACTGCTCTAAGGCTATGAAAAAGGAACTCGTGATTACAACAGGAGTGCGCCTTGCTCGAGAGGCAAGAAATGATTTGTACTTACAACAGGTAGCAGCAAACAGCACAGGTCACCAGCATCGTGTTGATAACACTGCCAAGAGGAAGGAGAAACAGCTGATCAGGTGTGGTGTTGTGACTGACCACAAGGCACACAGGGAAAAACCCCACAGCAAACAAGGACCAGTTTAACTTTGATCGTATGAAAGATGACTCAACACGAATGTTCTGGCTTCTTCCAGCTGAGTAAACCACAGAGGCTCAGATCTGCAGGACTGGCACAGCTCTGCCACACAGCTCACAGCTGTATTCAACAAAATCACTGCGGACAGGAGCAAAATCTGAGGCAGTGTCCCACATATTAGTGACCCACTGGGGCTGGATGCACACAATGAACAATTTCTCCCCGTGCGGAATTCTACTCAAAGAAAATTTTACTGTCAAATTATCACTTTTAGTTTTATATAATGAACGAGGGGGTTACAAACTGAATACAGAACAAAATCTCAAAGCCAGGCCAAATCAGCTGTAGCGTAAGATTTTCCTGCCTTGGTGAAACACAACTGTGTCAAAAGCACAGGACAGCTGAAAAGAAGGAAGAGCCAAGCTCTCGGAACTGAAAATGGTGAAACTGCAGCTACAAACACACAGATGGGTTTGAAATGGCAGGAGAAGAAAGGAGATTTTCTATCAGGCATCTCCGCAGCTCATGGAACTCAGTGGCAAAGTGGAGTGGTTTTTTTTTCTTTTTAAATTATAAGAAGGCATTTCCATCTATGTATTTCTTCCCCCAGTTGAGCAACAAAGCCTCATGGTAGGTCAGTAACTTCCACCCTTTTATGACAAGAATACCATTCAATATTTTTCATCTATCAATACACATCCACTTTGTCAACTTCCAAAGGAAGGCTACAAAGCCAATAATTAAGCTTCAGTAACTTTTCCAAGCAGTCCCACAGCCACTGGGAGTTTTAACCTAAGTGATGTGAATTCTTAGGGCAGTTGGAAGTTTGCACTAATTTCTTTTGTTAGAAAAAGGACAAGCCTGTTCAGGAACAGGCTTTGCACAGAGAGATTTCGGGCATTTTTCTCAAGAAGAGGAGAGGTGAACAGACTACAAGGTATTGCTGTAGCACAGCAATGCACTACTCATACCTGTTAAACAATCACATTTTGGAATAACGACAGAGCATCTGTCGGTGACCCACAGAATTCCCACACTTCCATGCCTGGAAGCCACATTTCCAAGGCATTTCTGAGAACAGGCAAGTTTCCAGGCATAAAACACACAACATTAGGTTTGAAAGTGAGGCAGGAAATATCAGAGCTTGAGGAATATTGAGGGTTTAGACAAAGAACTGAGAGAAAACACAGTTTGTACCTGTGGAGTAGAGGGAGTGTCAGAGAGAGGAAGAGAGATTAAGAAGCCATTATCTCCTAGAGAAAAGAGAAAGACAAAAACTGGTCTGCTTTTTAATCTGAGCAGCCACAACCACTGCAGGAAAACCCTGTGCTCAGAAGCCCTGCTGCTGTCCTCAGCCACAAGGGCACCAGCACACATTTAACCCAGAGCTGAGATCCACCACAGCCACCTCTCCAGTCTCACCCAGTGTGAAACCAGAGCACGCTGGAGTAAGTTAGGAAAGGTCAAGTAAGGGAAGAAAGAGGAAGTTGTTGCTCAAATACCGCCTGACAATGAACCACCTTGAAACAGGACGTTCTGTCTGCAGAACCACAGAATGGTTTGGACTGGAAAAGACCTTAAACCTCATCCCAGTCCCACCCCTGCCACGGGCAGGGACACCTCCCACTGCCCCAGGCTGCTCCCAGCCCCGTCCAGGCTGGCCTTGGGCACTGCCAGGGATCCAGGGGCAGCCGCAGCTTCTCTGGGCACCCTGTGCCAGGGCCTCAGGGGAAACCCAAACCCGTGAGGGGTTCCGGAGGCGCCGCCCGGCTCTGGAAGCCCCAGGAGCGGCTGCTCCGCTGCCCCTCGGCCGGGCCCAGGCCCGTCCGCGCTGCGCCAGCGC